>JAJOOO010014930.1:0-33868 GCA_029582685.1 Solanum piurae | reverse complement strand
TTTTTGTGTCCATCGATTGTTTGTTAAGCATAAGTACCAACACTAGTTGATCCTATTGATGACAAAATTGATTTTCTTGAAAGATCGATTTGTGTCCATCTAGTGTTGATATTAAGCTTTAATTTAGGAATAATGTGTTTGTTTAGCATAAGTCACTACTACAAAAGAGGGCTTTAGCGGTAATAAAAAATAACATTAGTGGCCTTAACAATTGCCGCTATATTCTTTACCGGTCATTGATCTTTAGCCGGCGATTTAGGCGTCGGCAAAGCCTTTGGCTGCCTTTCTTACAAAAGCTGGTAAAAGGTAAGAGTTATGTTCATGAAATTATTAATCTTCCATTGGTAGAAAATCTTGCTTTACACCTTCTACATAAGCAACTAGAAACTAGTTTAAAAGCTCCATAAAATGTTTTTATTGCATTATGATAAATGATAAAATAGTTTGCTTGTTTGTCTACCTTAACTTCTCATCTATACTCTTTCCTTTCATTCTTCTCTTCTATCACTTCTTAGTTATTTGATACCAATGATGAGGTATCAAATTTCACTTTGACTAGATGTTTTTAATAATTGGATAAAACCAAAAGTTTATTATGATCTTTAAAGACCTTCACAGAGACAAAGTAATGAGTTGTAAACATTATTTTTAACATTTTCGCCACTCAAACTCCCTTAGTGATTGTATGAAGCAATAAGCCTAACAAATTGAAAACATGTACTAGGAGTTTTTACAATTAATGGAATAAGACATCCCTAGCAAGACACACTAAATAACCAACTAACAATAAAATAAAAATTAAGAGTACGTCGTACCTGGACAAATAATTCAAAAATAGTTAAATTCATATTTGTGTTGTGGTAGATTCAATCAAGACCATAAATGTGCCTCAATGACACTCAAAAAAATTCTGAGAAATTATGAGATAACATCTACATTAGCAAACAGAGAAATAAATTTATAAAATAAATATAAGAAGTAGAGGAGGAAGTGTTTCAATCAATTGGCCATCTATTTAACAGAAACTAGATATCGCAAATCACGATTCAACAATCATAAATAATGTGGTTTAGTTGGTGAATTAATTAGTTGTTGAAATTAAGTCAAAACTAAACTAGTTAAAGTTAAAAAGTTGTTAAGTTATTTAAATAAGTTAAAATAAATAATGTGGTTTAGTTGGTGAATTTAGTTGTTGGAATTAAGTCAAAACTAAACTAGTTAAAGTTGTTAAGTTATGTAAATCAGTTCAAATAAATAATGTGGTTTAGTTGGTGGATTTAGTTGTTGGAATTAAGTCAACATTAAACTAGTTAAAGTTAAAAAGTTATTAAGTTAAAATAAAATGTAGTTTAGTTGGTGAATTAATTAATTGTTGGAATTAAGTCAAAACTAAACTAGTTAAAGTTACAAAGTTGTTAAGTTGTTTAAATAATAAGTTAAAGTAAATAATGTGATTTAGTTGATGGATTTAGTGGTTGGAATTAAGTCAATACTAAACTAGTTAAAGTTGTTAAATTGTTTAAATAAGTTAAAATAAATAATGTGGTTTAGTTGGTGAATTTAGTTGTTGTATTAAGTCAAAACTAAACTAGTTAAAGTTGTTAAGTTGTTTAAATAAGTTAAAATTTAATTTAACTTATAATATAATTGAATATCTATAGTTAATTCTTTAAATTTTGATTTAGATACTTTTGAATGTTATTTTAAGTTTGTTGTTTTATGTTTTGTGTAGATTGTTTATAATTGTGTGTGTTTGATTGGGCTGAATAGTTTAGAATTGAATTGAATTAAATTTGCAGGTGGGTAGCAGAAACTACCAGTTTCTGCTGTCAAAAAATTTGCAGAAAAAGCGACGGACAGCGTGGTTTTGTCCGTCGCTTTTTAGGGATTTTAATTTTTTTTAAAACCCAGAAAAGCGACGGACAGCGTGGTTTTGTCCATCGCTTTTCAGGAATTTTTAAAAAAATAATTCCCAGAAAAGCGACGGACAGGGTCCTTTTGTCCGTCGCTTTTCTGGAATTTTCAAAAATAAAATTTTCACAAAAGTGACTGACTGCGTCGCATTTTGGAAATTAAAAAAAAAAATAAATTAAAATATAGCGACAGAGTCCGTTGCTTTTGTTAAAAAAAATTCTAAAAAAAAAGGTCAAAAAATGATGCAATCCGTCGCTTTTTGAAAAGCGTCGAGCTAAAAAGCGACGGAACTGACTGCGTCACTTTTCCGTCGATTTTGACCAAAAAAGCGACGCAATCCGTTGCTTTTGACCGTCGTTTTTTTACAGTTTTTTAGTAGTGCAACTTGAATATATGCATTGTTTTTTTATCCTTAAAAACAACATAGACGTACTTGCCCATGAAATAAAATTATCAACGAAAATAGAGATTTGTTGCAAAATGAAGAAAACTAGAGAATGACCAAAAATTTGGAACAAATATAGTGCTCTCAATAGAGTATTGCAGTTGATTTAATTTTTCAAATGAAAATTATAAACGAAAATAAAGGGCTTTTAAAATGAAGAAAAATGGAGAAAGAACAAAAATTTGGTAGAAATATAATGCTCTCAAATCTCAATAGAGTATTTGAGTTAATATAACTTTTTTGGACAGTGTGATTTGAAAAGAAAAGAGTATAGGTTTGACTTTTCAAAAGTGGTTTCAATTTCAAAATGTAGTGGTTTAATATATTTCAAAATGGTTTACTTCAGAGGGTACTTTGGGTACAACAAAATATTGAATTTACCCTATCACCCTTCCCATCCCTCTGAAAAAGTAAGATTGTGCCATTTTGTGCCAATTTTTTATCCTGTTAAATAGATTTTTCGTTATATTTATGGGTAGCCGGGGAACTTCAGTTATCTCAGGTTTTGACCATGAAGTTTGGGGTTGTCTTTGACTTTGATGTAGTCTAGTTAAGAATAGAAAAGTGACATTGATGGATCTGTCTAAATTCGTAGACTTTCTTTTGATAGATCAAGGTCATGTTTTTATTCGGAATAGAGAAAAGACATAAAGTGACACCTGAAGTTGTCCCGAATTTTTAAAAAAACACCTTAACTATGTGAGCGTCCTATACCACCTAAACAATTCCGAACATATATTATTACATTATTTTTCGATCAATTCCAGATTTTAAATGGCAAGTGTTATCACACATTAATCATTGTGTGACACGTGTTAATTTAATTTGAAATATAATTTTTTTTTCCATTTTAAGTTTTTCTTTATTTGTCTCTCTTACTTTTTGACTTAATTTGATTTTATTACTTTAATTTTAATTTCATTTTAAATTCTACTTCATCTTCCACCCCTACTTTCAAGCTACCCCTCCCTCCATTTTCTTTCTTTCTTTCCTCTTCTTCTTCACCTCCCACCCTCACCTCGCCCCACCCCCACGTCAAGTTGAGGCCCTCCATTTTCTTTCTCTGTTCTTCTTCTTCTTCGGTCAAATTCCTTTCTTTCCAAAATTATACTATTTTATAGACTTTGTTGAGTTATTGATAACAACACTAATTATTTTTCTAAGGAAAATCAAAAATTTGAAGGTATCATCAATTAATTTATCTCATTTTCATATAACTTCAAAACTAGAAATGATAATTTTGAAAGAATCAGAATTCTCCGAAAATTGAAAAAGTTTAATTGAAATTTGGATAAAAAGAACTAAATAATACCTACTAATCATTTTGAAATCTAATGGGTTTATCAAATTGTTCAAAATGTAATAAAATATTATATAATTTTAAAATTGAAGAGAGTTAAACTAATAGTAGTAAAAAAGGGAGGTTGAGTTGTGGTAAAATTGACATTGAAAGTGAAAAGCTATAATGAATATGACAATGAATTTTTGAAGAAGAAGGAAGAAATAAAAACAAAAAATTAATAAGGAGAAAAAGTTAAAATAATAAGAAAAACAAGAAAATATATTTTATAGCAAAATACTTGTAAAAATAAAATTATATTTGTTTTTTTAGTTTGTTCACGTTCTTTAAGAGAGTGCGTACACTCTCTATGCCAGGTGGACAAGCAAATCTTTTTGCTAATTTGAATTAAATATGGAACAACACAACTATGAATATATTGAACCTACGCTTGAAGTTTTCAATTCTTTATATGTTTTAGTTAATTATCACATATAAACAAATACCAAGTCTTGGTGCTATAGTTTAAATGTCATTCAAATAAAGTGCAACACATAAATTATTTCTAATATTGTAGTTTCTCATTTCAACAACTGACTTAAAAAACCAAGGGATCGTTTCTTATTGTGGATAACAATAGTCATAAATAGGTTGGAATAGTAATGTTGACATTAGAAATATTGATATTAGTTATGTTGAACTTATTTCTTATGTATTGTTTGGTTTGGTGTATTAAAAATAACATTCATGGTATAATTTTCTAAAATAAATATATGCTTAGAAAAATACCATTCACAAATACGGTGTAAAGAACACATAAATAGTTTTGAAGGGCAATTGTATCGTTAAACATGTTAATGCATATATTAAAAAAACACTTGCATTGCTAATACCTTGTCATAATATGGAATAGAGTGTATAATTAATGGTTGAAAAAGTGTGCCAAATGCATAAAGTTCTTTCCTGCATTATTCTTTTAGATGAGTACAACCCAAATTCTTTAGTGCTAATATCAGTTACACAAAAAAAGTTTGTACTTGAAGACTATACCATTTTAAAAATCCCTGAGCTTGCGTACCTTGACTGTTTTCCTGTAGAGTTGAAGTGAAGGATTCCTTATAAACTATAACCCTCAAGCTTCCAGGATATCCATGTAAATTATATTCCTTTACTTCATCTGAAATAAAATTGTAGGAAATCAATTGTCCACTTTTGCTTTGAAGGAGTAATAAATCGTTCCAAATTGTTAAAGGGGATTCAATAGGAATAGGTCTAATGGTGTATCCCATAATCCAAGAATCATTTACGCCGTAGTCTTTCATTGTCCAAATATCTATCACATCCGTTAATGGATCAATCTCACATGTTGGATCACGATAACAAATCAAGGTGAGAGAATCATTTAATATAACAAGGCCATAACACATGCCATTAGGAAAAAAACAAGTATGAGGCATCTTGATATTGCGAAAAGTATCAGTGCTCATATCAAAACAAAGAATTACCTCTCCATCTCCACTTGCAAACCAATGACATACTCCCTTGTAAAATAATTCCGAACAAGGAGACCAATACACAGAGGGCAACGTTTCCTCTTCATAATACTCTTCTCTCCATGTTTCAATGTTCAATTCATAAACCTCAACTTTGTTCCCTCTCACGCAAGGATCCTTGTAAAGATCCGAAGAAATTTCATTAATCCTAACAAATTTGTAGTCATTCATCGTCAAGTCAATGCCAAATCCTAGACCACAAATATAACGGTCGAACCCCGGAGGACATATTTCAAATGGACTGGGTTGAAGCAGGTTGTATTTCCTAGTGGAGGGATTAAGTAAGACAACGTGTTCATTATCAGACAGGACAATTAGACCATTGTAAGGCCCCATGATATGTTGAGTCACACTACCAAAAGTTGTAGATAGATACGGAACATCTATATTTGGAGAAATGGGATAATGATCATCATCACAACCAGAAAGAAAAGATAAGACATTTTTATACTGATTAGGTCCTTCTTCGAAGGATCGTTTTAAGAGAATTAATTCGTCTTTGGTGGTGGTGGGGCGCTTCACATGAAGATTGATAAAATAAGAGGACTCCAATAGAGTACACCAAGTTTTGGAGATACACTTGTATCGCAATAGAGATTTCACTGCAAGTCTCAAAATAATACAGCTGGTCACATCTTGGGGCAATTTCTTCATAATTCCATCCGACATTGTGTATAATATTCGACATGTATGTTGCAATAGAAATTTTTCTGGATAGTAACAACTTCCTGAACATTTTCTATCTCTCATTTGAATTGGATCGGGAAAAACTTTTTCCTCGGACATTTCTCTCTCCCATCACACACGTGTGTTTTCTCATTTTTTCTATTGCAACATATATTTTACTAAAATAAATTACTATTAAGTAACATAGTTTCCTCATAATTAAATTATAAAAATTAGCAAAATTTAATTCTTCAAAGTTGAGGAAAAAAAATTAATTTTGTAGAAAACAAAATGAATATCTAATAAATCAGAAGTATTAAATGGCATCATATACACATAATATGTTTAACTTATTAAAAGTACTAAGAGTGCCTAGTTAGAAAGGAACACTGGTAGAGTAGAGTTGCAGACAACATAGATTCTTCAGCTTCCATAAAGAGCTAAGATTTTTGGTACATTTTTATTTTATGAAGAAAGATTTCTTCAGCTTCCAAGGTTTCACTTATTGACTTGGATGATAAAATACAACCAAAATAATTATTTAATAATAGGACATTTACTTGTGGTACACACTTTTGGTATATGTTTATATTATGAAAGAAAGATTTCGTGAAGATCTAAACAAATATGGAAAAGAAGATATAATGACATGAAATTACAAGAGACAATGAGGAAGCAAACGACATGTCCAACTCACGATACAAGAATCATTGAAAAAATATTCACTATAATCCCATGAAAAAAAATCTATCAGAGAAAATGATTTATAGATCAATTTGTTAATAAACGAAGATTCAATAGTAATTGAGTATCAAGATATGCCCAAAGTTTCTTTTGTTTTTTTTGGTTAAACAAAACACTATTTATAAACATGCTAAGCTATTACATTAGTATTGTTTGGTACCATTACATCAAGGAATTCAGAGCTAGTAGCAAAAGCATGTTGGTATGATTAGGATCATTCCCAGCCAATACCCTACTATGGGTAAGAACATTAGAAGACAAAATACTTTGATTCCCTACTTTTGCTAGATTACTACATGCTAGGATAGTACACTTCTTTATAATAGATCCTCCAATCTTGTCATGATGCAAAAGCTTAAGTATCCAGGGAGGGGGTTCCATCAAAACACCATGTCATAAGTTGTGGTTCTTTTCGGTCCTTCAGTTGCTAGCATATGAGCCACTTTGTTACATTCCTTAAAATTATGTCGGATCCAGGGATTCCCCAGATTCCTCAAAGCAGACCTGCAAAGGGAGAGAAGATTAGCGAAAAGGGGAGGAGAGGTGCTCTAGCATTTTAATAACATCAGTAGCATCCATTTCAATTCCGGAAACAGTGAGATTTTTTTATATAGTAAGCATTAGGCCCTCATGGAAGGCCTGTAATTCCATATGACAAGGGTTGACACCTTTAGCTCTCTTGAAAAACCCTGTAGTCCAATTTCCAAGAGAGTCTCTGAAGACTCCTCCAATCCCATGGGTGTTATAATTAGGATTGAAAGCACCATCGAAATTCAACTTGAGACAAGTACATGAGGGAGGGAATCATTTGACACTTAGGTTTATCTTAGTACTACTTTCTTGAGGGGTTTAGTAGAGAAGAGGAATTCCAACACTCTAGAGATGAGATTGGGGATAGAGACGAGAGACAAGGAGTTTTTTGAAAACATTATTATTCCGATTAAGCCAAATGTGCCAAAGGGTAAAAGGAAGAAAACAATCCCAGCTAAAGAGATGGTTTTCAAGGGGTTGGTTTGATTGTAAGAAATGTAGAATCCATTGGAGATGTTCAGCAGAGGTACTTATATTAAGAGATGTCCAGAACTCGATAGCAATTGGGCAACGAAGGAAAATATGAAGAATCGTTTCTTCTTCTAAATTGCAAATAGGGCAGTTCCTAGTGGAAAAAATGTTTAGCCTGTAAAGGTAGGAATTGGTGAGGAGACGATTATGATCACAGAGCCAAAGGAAGAATCTAATCCTACCAAGAGTGTGAGTTCCCCAGATCCAATTAAAGTCATTAAGGTTAGTCGGGAGGAGATCCGGGTTAAAAAGCTTGTAAACTGAGGACATTGAGAATATACCATTACTATTGACAGCCCAGGCGGGAAAGTCAAAATTACGAAGACCCTTTGTGATGTTGGTGGAAATGACTCTGGAATGGATATCATCTGGAAAAACAAAGGATAGGTCCTGAAGATGCCAAGTATTATTATAGAAAATATCACTGATTTTCTTACCTATATCTCTAAGATGAATAGGGCCCTGGATAAGAGATCGCAAGCAGCAGTTAGGAGGAATCCAATTATAATCCCAAATATTAATGTTTCTACCATTGACAACATTCCAGAGAATACCTTTTGTCCATCCCTCCTTGATGTTCTTAGCAATGAATGAAGATCGAGGGGAAAGAGTTTTACCAGCATACTTTGTAATTTTGCATTTAGCTCAAAGCTGGTTGGGATGGGAAAAGAGTCTCCAAGCAAGGCTAACAAGACTGGCTTTGTTCTTATCCTCTGCTTTAGTAATCCCTAGACCTCCCGCATCTCTAGAATTTATGACAGTCTTCCAACTAACATAGTGCAATTTCTTCTTAAAGTTTGTGGTGCCCCAGAGAAAATTCTGCTGAATTTTATCAATAGCTTTGAGAGTTTTCTTGGGAAGCTTGATGAATTGCATAATGTAATTAGGGATAGTGTTAAGGGTGGCTTTAATAAGAACAAGACGACCAGCCGATTTTAGTAAGTTTGTCTTCCAACTAACTAATTTGGCATGCATCTTGTCAATGATAAATTAAAGTCAGTGTTTAGGGGTATGATCAATGATAGGAAAACTCGAATATTTGCCAAAAGTGTTGGATCTTTTAATACCTAAGGTATTTGTGGCATGCTAAATAATGTTGTCACTACAAGTTTTAGAGAAGATAATTTTGGATTTCACGAAGTTGATCGATTGACCAGAGGGGGAACAAAATTTGCGGACGGAATTGCTTATTAAGTTGATAGAGTTGGGATGAGCCTTAGACATAATGGTAAGATCATCCGTGTAAAAAAGATGAGAGAGAGGGGGCACATTGGGCTGATATTTATGGGTTTCCAGAGGCCTATATCTACTAGGTAGTTTATACAGAGGGACATCATTTCCATACAAAGGATAAAGATGTACGGGGACATAGAATCGCCTTGACGAATTCCTCTAGTAGGAGAGAAAAAGCTAGTCCTAGATCCGTTGATGAGAACTGAAATGGAGCTAGTAGAGATGCAATTCATGATCAAGGAAGTAATTTTAGGGGGGAACTTAAAAAACTTAAGGGTTTCGTAAATAAATTACCACTCTAGTCTATCAAAAGCTTTTTCCAGATCGATTTTTAGAATGAAGTTACCTGTTTTAGCTTTTGAGTTCTTTAAATAGTGAATAAGTTCTTGAATAATGATAGCATTATACACAGGACGTCTACCCTTAAGAAAGCTAGTCCAAAAGGGGCCGGTGATAGTCTCAAGGAGGAGTTTCAACCGATTAGAAATCACTTTAGTAATGATCTTATAAATAGTGTTACAAAGGCCTATAGGATGGAAGTTCTTAAGGTGGTTTGCATTTTTAATATTTGGTATTAAGCAAAGATAAGTATTATTAAGGGGAGGGGGATGCAGAAATTGGCAATAATTGAGTGGCAGAGATCAAGAATTGATTTGCCAATAATATTCCAATTTTGTTGGTAAAAGAAAGGATGAAGACCATCAGGGCCTGGACTTTTATAGGGATTGAAAGAGAAGACAACATTGATGATCTTGTCACACCCCGAGCCTACCCTGGTCGTGGCCGACACTCCAGAATCATTGTTGGTCCTAAGCTAACCCTTGGTCTGGCTCAACTCTCAGCGGAAGACTTACTCAACATTAGATAAAGTTAAAATCTCAAATAGGTACTCTCTGAATAGTTTAAAGAAACATTCAACTAAGCCCCAAGGGTAAATCAAATCTAGAACATTAACAACGTAACTGAAATGAAAAAGACTCATGAACTACTATTGTGTATCTATCTATGAAGCATCTAATACTATATATGAGGGATGTCGGGACAAGACCCCCGATCATCCTAACAAACTGAAATAGATGAAGATAAATGATGGATCCTTCGGAAGCAAGGAGGCTCCCCAAATAACTCTAGAACTGCAGATGGTATCAACGAATCGCCTGCTGATGACCTTGATCTCCTGTATCTGCATCATGAAACGATGCAGCCCAAATGACATCAGTACATTAAATGTACGAGCATCTAAGGGGAATAGTGATAACATAAAAGCTTGAACTTGGAAAGAAGGAAACATACTCACCTCGACTCTACTCAACTCAACCTCAACTCATGGATACTCAACTCAATGCAGTATAAAACAACAATATAAGTGTAGTTTATATAAAGCATTTAAACAGTAGATAACAACTCAATGTATTTAAACATACAATAATAACCAGTTTGTATGTAAAGATACAAAATAACTCTGTTTGGGAGATTCTCTAACCGAAAACCATCACTGTGAGCTATGTAATGATACATCGTCTCGTCTACGCTGCCAGAACTATCACTACATCAAAATGATATTTAGCGGCAATTAATTAACAACAATAGCTCAATTGCCGCTAAATATGTATTTTTAGCGACAATTAGTACTCTTTGTATATGTCTCTAAAGACTTTAGTGACATTGGATCTAATGACACTTAACTAATGCCGGTAAAGACTTTAGCACTATTTATTAATGTGTCTATTTATTACCGCTAAAATTTATTTTTGTTGTAGTGTATTTTAAATCTAAAAGTTGACTCTTTTTATTTTCAGAACTAACTGTTGCCCATTAAGCATGTCCAAAACATGCTCTTGGATAGGCTCTTCTGAATTCAACTATGGAGGTCATCCCGGAGAAACTCCAATGTCATGTACATAGCTCTGTCAATATTACTATCCTACACAAAAAATAAGACATCTTTCCACCAGGCATTAATGAGAGAAATATCAAAACGGTCAAGCCTCTAACCACAAGTGAGGTAGTGCTGGAAACACTAGATGTGGGCTGAAAATTGAACCACCCACACCAGTAAAAATGGATTAAAAGGTCAGTTTTCTAAAGTTCCTAAAGCTGAGGTTTCACGGGACTATTAAATTGACATGATTGAGATATAATGTAGCTTACATTCTCTTTTTATTCATTTCTAACTTTTTTTTGTGTTGTCTAAATGCATGAAGTATTTTCTTTATTTTTATGACTTTTGGTTACTAAAAAAGAAGCGTTTTGGGGTTGTTAGTTGGTACAATAATTTTGCTCAATAGAGAGGCCCATCATATTTCCCCATTCCTTCGGTCTTTTCAAAGGTACTTTTTCTTAAGTCCCAATCATGTCTTGCCCCACAGTATAGCGACCGCTTTCATATTTTTCCCGAATTTCATCAATTCTGAGCATCATCATTTCACACAAAGGAGAACATCTCCATGAATGACTATAATGGTTTATAGTCAATACTTCTTAACCAACTCTTTCTTTTTTGAATTATCAATATTCATTAATTAATTCATTATTATATTATCTCTTTCATTTTCAAGGGCTTGTGGTTTATTACACCAAAGAAAACTAGAGCGTACAGAGTGCCAAATATGATGCAGGTTAATCAACTTTGTTGCTGCCTCATAGTTTCAGATTTACAGGTAAGTGATCTGCCGCTTTCTATTAAGTTTCTATATGCCATCATGAAGAGTTGAATCATAAGAAGAGCTAAAAGCTTGTACGTGTTAGCGATATACCTAAATTGTATGGAAAATTTGAAGCAACAAAATTGACTGAAATTTGAGGGAACTATGTACTGGGGTGTTTAATGATATGTCTGAGTAATTCACCTCATCTTTCTCTTAAAACTATTGTCTATCAACTGTTAGTGAACGCATAAAATCAAGTGAAAATCTTTAATACTATTTGTAATCCGACCAACTTAGCTCTTAGGTCCTCGCTCCGATCCTCTTATAGCTACTCATAAATTTCAGGCAAACATATCAACTTGTGCAAGTACATTGGTTGGTGAGATTTGATTATAAACTAATGAGGATCTACTTGCACTTTACTTGCTATTGTGAGTGCTAACATGAAACAGAAATATCAGAGACTTTAAACATATATTATATCAAAGTCATTAGCTAATGTGATGCCAAAGGTCCCATAATATGATGAAAAAATAGTTTCTAAATAGGGTAAATAGTCCAACCAGAGAGTTCAAGTATTCATTGTTTTTAACTTCAGTTACCAGCTAGCTCCAAAACATTCAAGTTTGAAAGGCATGAAAAAGACGAGATAAATCTATAAGATAAAAATAGCTCTCTGATGGATGGAGTTTAATCAAATTATATGATGTTAATTTAGAGCTTCAAAAGTCCTCGTGAACAATCTCCTAGCAAGTTTAACAAGTCAAATCCGTGTGAATATCACATACTTGATACAAAAATCTCATGGCTATTTGAAATGTAGGCTCAATTCCAAATATTTAGCCCTCTCAAGCATTAGAACTTCACTAGGTTCTTAATTACATATATTTGGACTAAACAAATAGAAATATTGCATTGACACACCAATATAGAGAAAGATTTTCTATTGAGTTACGTTGTGAAGTACTCAGTCAATACTACTATTTACAAACTTATTATGGGACCCAAAATATTATCTTAAACTGTCTTAATTAACTTCTATACTCCGTTGCTCATTTTGTTCTTCTACAGTCTCCATATATTTCCAAGTAAATGAACTTGATATAACATTTTTTGTTTGAAATTAGATAATAACATTAAAATTTGTATTGCATGAGCTTTACTTAATGAAAAGTTTAAAGTATTTTTAGCTAATTACTAAAGCCTTGTACTTGTGCACAAAAAGTAGAGTTGATATCGTATTGTTTCATTCCCTACTTTTTGTTGGCAACTCCCTTACTTTGAAGGCTGTTTGGAGAATATCATGTCATAATAATCATATAATTAGTTTATATAGCTATTTATAGTGCTGATTGATACATATTTTTTCAAGGTATTTTCATGTCTCACTACGATATAGTTTTTGGAATACAGAAAACTAACTACTAAATGTGGGGCTCCACCTCCAGGCGCTTCTTATTTGTTGAATTAGGATATGCTCATGAAGTATTTGAATATATGGAAAATTATTATATTTTCGATCTATAATTTCTATTTAAACAATACTTGCTTATGATTTAATTGGACAACATACTTTTGTTGTTCATATTGTTTGTGGGTAAAACTTATATTGCCATTGTCTTTTGCTTAATTAACTTAGATGCTCATAACTTTGTCATTGTCGGTCCGAACATGGAGACGGTTTAGAAAAACTTCTTGAAAGGCAACAAAGATGTATGTTGATATATTAGACGATATTAGAATGGTCTGTCAATAGGAGCTCATGATTCCCTGTTTTTTTTAAGTTTGGTTCTAATTAAGCTGGTTATCACAAGCAGACTAACACTATAAATTAACATGATATTTTATATTGGTCCTTATAAATATTCCCTTAATTAATTGGTAGATTACAATTTTATTCTTTTGTAGTGGGTAGAACTAACTTTGTATTCTGTGGAATTCTTTGTTTGAAAATTCAAAGGGGCCACGAGGATGAACAGTTGTATTCCTCTACACCTTTGTTGATGTAAAAGAAACACTATTATTTTCATATGAAAGATGTTATTTCGTGGAAACTTAAGTAATTAGTCAACATATTTTTGCATCAATATAGTTGCAATGTATTGATAATGTTTATATTTGTGTATCTTCATTCATCTAGGCTCTAGCGCTTTAATGTAAATATTGGGCCCGTGCTTAAATTCCCCTCTAGTATAAATATATACTAGTTTTCTAATACGTGCGTTGCACCTGATTATCAATTTCAAAAATATATGTTATGATAAATAATATTGCTTATTTAATCGAAGATTTCAATAATAATAAGCTTAGCAAAAAATAATATTGCAGATTATTTTGTGAATGTTCAATGTGGATCGTCATATATATTTTTTATTCACGCAAACCTATGAAGATGGTCAATGAATTTTTTTATAAGTTAAATGCAATTATGTATATATTTATTTCAATTTGATTATGTTCAATCATGTAATTAGTCTTATCTCACTAATATTACCTTATAGACAATATTTATTTTGTATTTTTTTTTATCATCTAACCAGATGTGCTTTGCATGTGTATTCTACGTTAAATTGTTTAGATGTCATATGAACATGTGAAGAGAACAACTACATTTTATATATTCACATTTGTTGTGAGTTTTTTTCAAAAAAAGTAATAGAACTTGAAACATTTAAAATAATATATTTTCAAGTTAGAAGATCTCGTTAACTTGATAATACATTTGTGACATATATAATACTTTAATTTAAATACAAATACCTACCAAAATATAAATATATATATTTTCATGAATGAAAATATTTATCTCGTAAAATTAGATATTAAATAAATAATAAAAATTAAACTAATACAAACTTCAATTGACGTTATTACAAGTCATATTACCTTTTCTTCATCTAAAATACTGAAATATTAAGAAATAGTAAATAAGTAAAACAAAAAGGCAATGCTTATATATTAATAACTATTTTGAAGCAAACTTCCTGGGAGTCTAAATCACACAAGTAACATTGATAAATAAAATCATTCTTATGTCTTGAGCATCAAAAACAAATCGTTACAATTCTCTAAATTTTAAAAAAAGATATTTAGAAGCATATATCTACATCACAAGAGAAATTGTTAACAAAACAAATGAATTTAGATTACATCATGTTAACTTCATATATTGGAACATTACATACTAATGTGAATATTAAGCAAAAAAATAATTATTATATCATCAAAATTATATTATTTTCCTCAAGTACTCGAGGTTATGGAATATAACCTCTTAGGATAGAACGATTTACTTCATCAGAATAGTGGTACCTCGTATTCCGCTAAACTTCAAACTCACTCAAACCACAATAAATTACACAAAAAAATTTAAAATGCAAGAAGAAGAAAAGTAGAAGATTATAAAAAATTGTGGTTGGAAAATGAGAGGAAGTCCCTCTATTTATAGTCAACAAAGGGTAGTATGAACAAAATATTTTTTGTGTCTTATCTGAAAGATGATGACCTTTCCGAGAAGTCACAACACTTTGGAAAAGTCACAACTCTTTGGAAAAGTCACAACTTATTGAAAAAGTCGCAACTCTTTGGAAAAGTCACACCTTATTGAAAAAGTCACAACTATTTGAAAAAGTCACAACTCATTGAAAAATCACAACCCTTTGAAAAAAGTCACAACTTATCGGAAAAGTCACAACTCATCGAAAAAGTCACAACCTATGTTAGGGATATTATAGTAATTTAACATTCAAGTTAGGAGTTCATGCTTTTAAGGTAACTAGTTTTTCGACATGTACGTTGCACGTGATTATCAATTCAGAAAATTTAAGCAAATATTTGAATAATAAGCTTTGCACAGAATAATATTGCAGATTCTTTTGTGAATGTTCAATGTGGATCATCATATATATATCTTATTCACACTAACCTATGAAGATGATCAATGAAAAAATTTATTAGGTAAATGCAATAATGTATATATTTATTTCAATTGATGATGTTCAATCATGTAATTAGTCATATCTCACTCATATTACCTTATAGACAATATTTGTTGTGTATTTTTCTTGCCATCTAAGCAGATGTGCTTTGCACATGTATTCCACTAAATCTATTAAGATGTCATATGAACATGTGGAAAATAACTACATTTTATTTTTTAGAACTATTTTTGTATATTAATTTTTATTTTATAAGTTATAACATAATAGTGATGTTCTTTTTATTGGCTCTCATATTTGACTTCTCGATTGACTGTGTACATAAATCAAAGAAAGTTATTTGACTGTCCATAGTTAACTAAGAAAGTTTCTTTTTATTAATCGAAAAAACTAAAAATTAAACTTAAAGAATATATTATATCTGTGCAATCATATATATAATCATATGTTTATCTTACACCCAACAAATATATAGTTCATATACTTGTAAATAATTTTCAATTTATTCAACAAATCATGATTCGTTCAGAAAAAATAACAACACTGTGTTATCACATATATAGGGGCGGTATAATAATATGAAAAATTATTGGTCAGAAGTTAATATAAGAAAATATGAAGATAGAAATAATTAATGTAATAACTATGAGAATTCATAAATTATAACTAAAGAATGTAAAAGAGTGTGAATAACATTTGCAATAATTAGTAATAACTAAGAGAATTTATAATGTTATAACTAAAGAATTAATGTGCAAGAGATGAATTTCTAACAAATTTTATACTTACATAAATAAATAGGACTTTTAATTAATGTTACTATTTTTTTATAGTTATTAGATTTTAATTTAGTGTAGGGACAAAATGAAAATGTTTATTCCATATTACTGAATATAAAATTTATTTTGTTAATGATAAATTTTAAATGATTCATATATATTCACATATTTTCACATTTGTTGTGAGTTTTTTTTTTTAAAAAAAAGGAACTTGGAAAATTTTAAAATGATATATTTTGAAGTTAGATGATCTTGTTAACTTGATAATACATTCGTGACATATATAAATACCTACCCATATATATCAGTATTCGTCGAAAATACTGAAATATTAAGAAATAGTAAATTAGCAAAATAAAAGGGTAATGTTTACATAGTAATAACTATTTTGAAGCAAACTTTCTGACAATCTAAATCACATAAGTAGCATTGATAAATAAAGTCATTTGTTTTTATCTTGAGCATAAAAAAATAAATCATGGCGATTCTCTAGCTCTTGAGAAGTTTAATAATTTTGTAAAAAGATTTTCAGAAGCATATATCTACATCACAAGATCAATTGTTAACAAAAATAAATGAATTTAGACTACAATAGAAATTAAACTAATGCAAACTTCAACTGACGTTACTACAAGTCATATGAACTTTTCTTCGTCGAAAATACTGAAATATTAAAAAATAGTAAATTAGTAAAATAAAAGGGCAATGTTTATATAGTACTCCCTTTGTCCCAATTTATATGACTTACTTTTCGTTTTAGTCAGTCTCAAAAAGAATGACACATTTCTATATTAAGTAACAATTTCACTATAAAATGTCTACTTTACCCTTAATGAAATAATTTACAGCCACATAAATTTCTATCATTCATTTTGGACCACAAGTTTTAAAAGTTTTCCTTTCTTTCTTAAACTCCGTGCCGAGTCAAACTACATCACATAAAATGGGACGGAGGGAGTAATAACTATTTTGAAGCAAACTTCCTAACAATCAAAATCACATAAGTAGCATTGATAAATAAAGTCATTCTTTTGTCTTGGGCATCAAAAAAATAAATCGGGACAATTCTCTAACTATTGAGAAGTTTAATAATTTTGGAAAAAGATATTCAGAAGCATATTATCTACATCCAAGAGAAATTGTTAACAAAAATAAATGAATTTAGACTACAACAAAAATTAAACTAATACAAATTTCAATTGGCGTTATTACAAGTCATATAAACTTTTCTTCGTTGAAAATACCTAAATATTGAGAATAGTAAATCAGTAAAACAAAAGGACAATGTTTATATAGTAATAACTATTTTGAAGCAAACTTCCTGAGAATCTAAATCATATAAGTAGCATTGATAAATAAAGTTATTCTTTTTTCTTGAGCATCAAAAAAACAAATCGTGACAATTCTCTAACTCTTGATAAATTTAATAATTTTTGAAAAAGATATCCAGAAGCATATATCTACATCACAAGAGAAATTGTTAACAAAAACTAAAGAATTTATTCTACATCATGTTAACTTCATATATTGGAACATTACGTACTAATGTATATATTAAGCAAAAAAATAGTTATTATATCATAAGAATTATTTTCCTCAAGTACTTGAGGTTAAGGAATATACCCTCTTAGGTTAGAACAATTTACTTCGTATGAATAATGGTACCTCATATTCCGCTAAATTTCGAACTCACTCAACGATAATAAATTACACGATTTTTTTTAAAATGCAAGAAGAAGAAGAGTAGAAGATTTTAAAAAAAATATTGTTGAAGAATAAGATGAAACCCCTCTATTTATAGTCAACAAAGGGTAGTATGAACATGTATTTTTTGTGTTTTATCTGAAAAGTCATGACCTTTTCGAGAAGTCACAATCATTTGTAAAGTCACAACTCTTTGGAAAAATCACAAATCTTTTGAAAAGTCACAACTCTTTGGAAAAGTCACCACTCATCGAAAAATCACAACCCTTTGGAAAAAGTCACCACTCATTAGAAAAGTCACAACTCGTCGAAAAAGTCAAACCTAAGTTAGGAATATTATAGTAATTTAACATTCAAGTTAGGAGTTCACACTTTTAAGATAATATATATAAATATATATATATATATATATATTTGTTCTTTCAATTTGACCATGACCATGAGCTTTTGTTATTTCCTTCTTTCTATTGTTGTTATTATTATTATGTTATTTTTTTTTATTGATTTTACTACCATTTTATAGTTGATTAACAATTTTTAATGTTATTATGGTATTGTTGCTGCTTTAGTCATATTGTTGTTCAAATTTACTTATTTATTATCTTGTTAAGACACTACTTTACTTTTGATGCTCATCTTGGTGTAGTACATCACTGTTATTTATTAGGGATAAGGGTCTGAAAAATACCCAAACTTTGGTCGAATTTGCTGTTGCGATACTAAACTTTCATGAGGACCTATTACCTCCCTAGACTATTTAATAGTGTATTTTTTACCCCCTGAACTATTTAATAGTGTATTTTAAAGGTATATATGTGCCCACGTGGAGACATCACTATTTATAATTTTGCATTATTTTTATGTCCACGTGGGGCAAATATATATGTTTAAAAGACGGTGTTAAATAGTCTAGGGAGGTAATAGGTCCTCATGAAAGTTTAGTATCGCAACAGCAAATTCGACCAAAGTTGAGGTATTTTTTAGACCCTTATCCCTATTTATTACTAGTGTTATGGTATGTTGACTTGTTCTGTTGGATCAATTTCGTGTATTTTTATCTTTATTAGATTGTTATGTTAAGATTGGCCAATGAAAAAACTCTCATTCGATTTTAGAGGCCTCCACATTTTAAAAGACGGAAATTTAGTCTAAGTTTATATATGTTGTATGTTAGAATTGACCGATTAAGAAATTACCGTTAATTTTCAAGGCCTCCCATGTTAATAAGACGAATTTTTATTTTTAAGTTATTATTTTATTTATTTATTTTTGTTCATATTTATTTATTACTAACACTTTTACTAAGTGTCTTTATGTCACGACCCAGACCGTCGTGATTGGCACCCACACTAACCCTCCGGTGGAAGAACCGTTAATACTAATTAGCTAACCAAAGAACTACACAACTAAATTAAGACTTAAGACATTTAAGTTAAGGAAGCAGGTTTAATTGCTAAGGAAAAGAAATAGGGAGTTCCCATAAACTCCAAACAAAGTCTAACAACCAAAACAATTGCGGAATAACACCTAGAACCTGAAAGTTAATATACCAAAACTCTAACAAGAACCATAAGTCTAAAAATGAAGGGGTACAACCCCATACTAAACATAAGAAATATAAAGAACTAGTCTAAGTCTGAAAATGTGGACATAAACAGAAAGAGAACTCATGGCAGCACGAAAGAACTGACTCACCCTTGAATTCGAAACGATCATTGATCTTCTAAATGAGGTCTGTCAATAGTCGCCTGAAGATGCCATGTACTCAACAAAGAAAGAGCAAGTACAATATCAGTACACAACCACATTGTACTGGTAGGATCACACGGGTATCTCACTAAGTGCAATATAAGTAAGTAGTTACAACATCATAACATGCATACACCGAACATATACAATATCAATATCATTTATGATCAATGTACAATTTCACAATTCTCAAGATATACAGTTATGTCAAGTCAATGGTCCTCTCATGGAACGCACACCCAAACTGTTAGCGTACCGATATATGGTACCTGATCCAATATTTATGCTGGAACGTGGCAACTGATCCCAGGTTTATGCCAGAACGTGGCAACCGATCCAAGTTAGTGTGTCGGAAAGAAACACCCAAACCATTCAACAAGCCATAATCACAATCACAAAGTACATTCTCATAATGATATAATCAAGATTCTTGACATTCATCATTCATCTATCCTCATTTACAACTAGTGTGATCAATAATGCAACATTCGCATACATACATGTATTATAATAAAGCAAGAACAAACATACATCACACAACATGAAATCACAACCATCACCTACCTCGAAACAAGTTTGAACACCTAAGAAACTTGATTCTTCCCTTTCCGAATTCGTTTTGCATGTTCTTGGTCTACAAACAATCAATATAATTCTAGATCAATAAATAAGACTAAATTTCTCGGAATGTAATCAATTCTATCAACCCTAGATCAAATTCATAATCTCAATACCCAAATTAGGCCTTTTTCCACCATTCAAGCAGTTTCAAAACCCTTCCCCAATGATAATCACCCAAGAAACTAAGTTCTACGGATCAAAAAACAAATTTGAGGAGTTAAAATTTCCTATAACTTTTCGGGGTATAGAACTTCTCAACTAAGTAGATCCGCTAAGCTATGATTAAAAATAAATAAGAAATCATCTAAAAAGTATGACCCTTTCTACCCACGTTGGCTTCATGGTTTATGAGGACTTTGAGTTATCTGAGCTCATCTCCATATCGACGCTCAATACTACTCCCAAAATACAAATTAGCTCATATGTAAAAACATTTCCTCATCCTCAACTTTGAGATTATCACTCAAAATATTTCTCTTAAAAGAGATAGTACTCAAAAATCCTCATGAACTCCTTTGGAAATCGGTGTTTGGAAAGAGGCGGTCAATAGTGAGATGGATTCAATCTTATCTACGGACTCATCCTTTTGGAAAGAGGCGGTCAATAGCGAAATGGATTCAATCTTAAGCAACCATACTTGGGAGTTGGTTGATCTACCTCATGAAAACAAATATTTGGGTTCAAAATAGATTTTCAAATGGAAAATGAAAGCTAATGGAACAATTGACAAATACAAAGCGAGGCTTATCGTCAAAGGCTTTAGACAAATCTATTCAAATGCTAATTACACTAGCTGAAGTATATGACCTTTAAATCCATCAAATGGATGTAAAAATTACTCTCGTAAATAGAGAATTGGAGAAAGAAAATTACATGAAATAGCCCGAGGAATTCGTGGTTCCTGGTAAAGAAAAAAGTGTGCAAACACATTAAGTAACTTTATGGACTAAAACAAGCACCCAAATAATGACATGTAAAGTTTGATAAAATGATGTTGGCTAATGAATTTAAGATCAATAAATGTGATAAATATATTTACATTAAAGACACTCTAAACCGAGTGGTCAGTGTATGCCTATATGTGGATGATATGATGATAATGAGTAACAATATTGCTAATATAACTACTATTCAGCATATGCTTGCTAGTAAGTTCGATATGATAGATTTGGGAGTTGCTCATTTGATATTGAGAATTAAGATTCATAAAACCCCTCACGGTCTAGCATAACCCAAAACCTCTTATTGATTTGGATTACATTGCCGCCTAACATTTCAATCTTCTCTTTATCGACCCAAAAGGTTGGTTTTCTATGCCCCAAGTTTATTTTATCAAAATTTATACTCATTTGCAATAGCCTGATCTTGTTGAAGTGTTCTGATCCTGCCTGATAGGACTAGATTTTTTACATGCATGATTTAATTTGATAATCTTGCTCGAGTAGTTGTGACTGTTGAGTTCCCATAATTGCATGCCTTAAACTGGATTAAAATTTGAGGGGATGTGTTTGGGTGTTATGGGTCCTACCTTAATTGTACTAGTGCATGCTTTGATTTTGTTTTCGGGGGTTGCAGGGTTGAATTTGAGAGTTGGGTTGAAAATAGGCACGTTGGGCCGTTTGGCGAGTTGGGTCGAGCTCGCCGAACCACTCGGTGGTTCGCCTAATATCCGCATATCGCTTTTGATTCCGTACTTTATTTGATGATTGATTCTGTAACTTTCGGCGAGAAGCTTGATGTCGCCAAAAGCATTCGGTGACTCGCCGAAAGTCTTCTCTTTCGCCCTCTATCTGCACCCTTAGCCTTTGTGCACTGAAACTTTCGGGGAGCTTGTCCTTGTTCGCCGAAAGCTAACGACGACACGCCGAGTGGTTTTCCCATCGCCTATTTGCTGCAATTTTAGAGCTAATCCTTTAGGCGAGCTTGATCTAGCTCGCCCAAGAAATTTGGCGAGTCGCCCTCTGGTTTGGCGAGTCTGTCTGAAATTGTTCTGATGAGCTTTTGTTTAAATTTCTCTAACTTCTCTTCGAGATTTTGCAGACATGACTAAATCAAAAGCTTCTGAAAGAATAACGCCATCTCAAGAGAAGTCCAAAGTTATTGCGATAAAGGAGGATGCAATTACGTCAAAAGTAAAAGTTTCGAAACTATCCACAACTACTGAGAAAGGCAAGGGCAAGAGGCTCACTTCTGCCAGGAAAACCATTACCTTGGACCGTAATATTCTTTCATGGGCCAGGGGATTCTACAGGGCAGGGCATGTCTCTATTGTTCCTCCTAAGATGACCTCGGGCACTGATGCCCAGGCACAGGGTGAGGCATCGGGCACTGATGCCCAGACAGATGGAGCGACTGTTTAGACAGGATTCCCTCTTTACCTCCCTCTCTATCTTTATTTCTTCTCACTTTTGGATATTATTATTTGCATTTGAGGACAAATGTTTTTATTTGTGGTGGGGTGAGGCCCACCTTTGTGTGCTTATTAATGTTTGTGTTTTGCTTATAATTGTGTCTTATACTGCATTTTGCAGATGTTTGAGCTTGTGGCTCCTTTTATTTTAAATTGTAAATGATTTTGACCCCTCCAAATTTTTCGCCCACTCTTGTATGTACTTGAATGTGGCTGTTCTTCAGCAAATTTGAGTCTCAGTTTCGATCAATATCGATGACTCAAATAGTGCTCATAATCGAACGAACATGAATGCGCGGCTATGCTGAGACCAAGTGAAGTTACATAGTCAATATGTGAACTCTTTGCATCTCGTTGTGACTAGCCAACTATCAAATTAATTCTCCTGTGATGAACATTATACACTAGCGAAAGTGTGGAGTCTTGTTTGACTTTGATGTCAATGCCTTGTGTGATGAGCTTACTGTGAACCATGCATGATAACACCTAGAATTTGCCCCGTTGGTCCGGTCGACTAAGTAAGGCTATCTCTTGATATGATCTTAGGCAACTTCGAAGAGTGTGAGCCAATTTGACATATACCTTTTTTGTGGCCTACCTTATGAGTGTGTGAACCTCTTTTGAACACCCCTTGAGCCTTACCTTACTTTGGAAGAAACTTGATGAAAACATGACTTTTCTTAAATCCACTACCTATAATCCTCTTGAATTGTGGTTGATCGAATAGCCAATTTAGGCCAAAATCCTAAGTTGGGGGTGTGGTGATAAGAGAAGAAAAGTCAAGAAGTGCAAGAAAATTCCCCTTTAACTCATGGTGTTGAATTTTTTTTGGAAACCCTCCATATAAAAAGAGAGAGAAAGAATAGAAAGAAAAAGAAAACGAATGAAAATGTTGTGGAATAAAGTACAAAAGAAACGGGGTTCCAAATAATCCATGAAAGTGAATAATGGGATGACTTATGAGAACTAAAGAAAATGACAAAAAAGGAGGAAAAAGAGTGTTGAAAGCACCACACTTCACGAGGATGAAAGTTACTGAGCCTAAATGAACATACCTTTGCACTCAGCCCCATTACAAGCCTTGGAAAGACCTTTTTGATCTTGAGTGAGCTGAAACAATTGTTGATCGGAAAATACGGGTAAACCTATGGGTAAAAACATGCATTGTGTTCTTCTTTATGAGAGTGAGCGTTGCATTTGATTCCAGAACTTTAAACGATTAAAACATTGTGTGTGAATATGGAATCATTCTTAGTATGAGGGCATTTGAATACCTTTGTTGAGCTCGAACTTGCATTTGAAGCAAGTATAGTGGGCTTGAGAGTCTTTGATAATGGTGTGTCACAACTTGAGTCTTTGAGTATACAATTGATCCTTGCATGAGTAAGTTGAGTCTTGTCGTGTACATTCATGATTGAGTCTTATGTAGTACTGTTTGAGACATCCTTTTTGAACTGCTGAACTTGAGTTTTACTTGAGGACAAACAAAAGTTTAAGTTGGGGGCGTTGATGAGTTTACAAATTGGACTCATTTAAGGTTATATTTTGATAGAATTAGTGTCCTCAAATGCATATTTTGTCTCAATATTTGATGTAAATCCTTAAGTTTCAGGTATTTGGAGTTTGAGGCAAAGCATGGACACTACTTGGCAAGAAGGAACAAAACGGATGAAAAGAACGAAGAAATGAAGGCCTGAAGATCACCGAGCCCTGTTGGCGAGTCGCTGATTGGCCTGGTGATCGCCTTTTGTTCCAGTGTACTGATCCCTGAAGGAGAAGGTCAAGTCTGAGATGAAAATGAGCAGTCGGCGCGTCGTCGAGCAGTTCCGTGAAGCAGTACTTCTATCGCCCAATGCCTCAAAACGCGAGAATGATGAAGGCAAAAGCAAGAAGGCGATGAAATCAACCAAAAGGCGGATCGCCAAGCGTATCGGCGATCCTGACTAACTGCGCCAAATGGTCCTCCACATCACAAATTTTCAAACACTATAAATACTTGTTTTAAACTTTTAGCTTAGTATCACTTTTATTATTCGAACTTTTTACAGTTTTTGAGAGAGTTTAGGTTTTAGAGGGTTTTGAGACTTTGTTCTAAGACCTTGAAGATTCAAAGGGTTTCAACTCCAAGAAATTGGATGTGGGTCTCGAAGATTCTTCACTCTTGACGTGTTTTAAGACTTAGTTCTTCATACCCAGTTGATGGAAACTGATATTGGTATAAATTTTTATCTCTTTTACATGTCTAGCTAAAACTCCAATTCTTGGGGTGTGATTTTGCGAATATGGGTTAAATTATCTGTTGGGTCTTGCTTGTTGATGATTTATTTGTTGTTTAAATGTGATTTCATTTAGTAGTTGTGTATGAACTTAATGGGATTGTAGTTGCAAATACGATTTCATCTTAGTATTTTTGGCTTGCTCGAGAGAGAGGTCGTAAAACTAAGACTACCAAATTGATAGACGGTGGTACTTGGTCGACATGGGTTCAGTTCGAGAGAGTGAACCCTAGTCCTTCCACACATTCAACTCGAGAGAGTGAACCCTAGTCCTTCCACACATTCATCTTGAGAGAGTGAATGGGCTAAGGCGGAGGCTGTGCTTAATGCGACAACTCGGTGTTCGAGAGAAACCGAGTTGATTTGGGGTAAGTTGCTCGAGAGAGAATTTACCCCCACTATAGTCTAGCCTAGTCACAAATGCTCACCAATTTACTATCAAAAGCATGTACCCGATAGTCTAGTTTATCCTGTATTCCTATCACATTCCAAGAATCCCGTCTCCATATCTCGTTCCCTTATATATTTGCTCTTTTTAGTTGTTAATTAATACAAACCCCCATTGATAACCGACACTTGCGTCACCCCTTAGATTTAGTATATTTATATTCGATAATGTTTATAGCTATGACTAATTAGAACTTGATTTTATTTTTCTATTAATTCTCAAAACCACTCCCTGTGGGAATGATCACAACCCTTGGTTGAGTTATATCACTACACGCGATCGTTTGGCACTTGAACCGAAATAGTGTCAGTTGATTACGTCGAACATCAGTTTGATTGGACGATTTCCAAGATATTGATTCTCCACCAATGGGAAAATTATATCCACTAGTGTACTTAGTTTTAGTTGACCCAGTAATCAAATTTGCATCATTATATCCTTCAACAACTTTTAGATACTTTCTGTAATGCAAAACAAAGTTTTGAGTGTCATCTAAGTACCCTAAACCTCATTTCATTGACATCCCATGATTTTGGTTGGAATTACTTGTGTATCAACTTAGTTTAATTATAGCGCAAGAACAACGCCTTAGTTAACGTCGCGGCACGATGCAAATCCACCATCAAGCCTCATTATTAGGGTTAGCCATAGTATCACTAGGCAAACCTCCCTGCTGTCTTGGATTGAGATGAGATGATATATGACCCATTTGGGTCTCCAACTGCTTTATCGACACTGAATGGAAGGTGGCGGTCTGGCAAAAAGTGGACATATCTCCTTTCATTTCTTTCAAAATTTTGTGTGACCCTTCAACTTTGTCGAGGATACGAGAGAGCATATCTTCAGACCTACCACCTTCCGAATCCTTCGGCTTTTGGTGCTCATGGGGAGGCACATACCTGTCCTTCTCCCCATCCTTCCCGTTAGGATTTCAGTCCCTCCATTCTTGGTCGTGATCCTTCCAACCATCCTCTCTAGCCCAACCTTGGTTACCACCCTGCCTTGGATAGTTTGAACGATAACCACCGCCTTGGTTGGATAAAAAATTTACCTCCTCATTATACAAGGCTTCAAACTTCGTCTCCTCAGAATTTGCACACCCGACCCCCACGGCAATGACACTATGAGCACCATCCCCCATGATATTTTTGGATAAAATGTCAATATGTGTCATGATCTTGGCCATGTTTTGGCCTCTCTCGTGATCTTTTTTCATCTGCTCCTTAGATAGCTTGAATGTGAGAGGGGAGACCTGGTCTTCACGAGTGTACCATGCTCTATTTACGGTCGTCATGCCATCTAAAAGTTGGGCTGCTATTGCATACGCTTGCTGCATCAAGCCTCTAGGTGAAAGTTGGTCAGCAACACCTTTGTTTACCGAGTCCAGACTTCGGTAAAAGTACTGCAACAAAACTTTGTCGGGCAGACCATGAGTTGGGCATTGGAGCACTAACTTTTTGAATCGCAGCCAAGTCTCATGGATTGGCTCACCCTCTAGATGTTTAAAACTCTGAATGTTGTCCCGAAGAGTCATCATCTTCGAGGGAGGGAACAATCGCACTTGAAATGCGTTTACCAATTCCTCCCAAAAAGTGATGGATTCGCGTGGCAACTCCGCCAGCCACTTGCATGCCTCTCCCATCAACGAGAAAGGGAATAACCTTAACCGGATTGACTCCTGAGAGATGTTTTTGAAAGAGAATGGTCCGCACACATCCACGAAGTTTCGAAGATGATCGTGAGGATTCTCATGAGCCAAATTACTGAAAAGTCCCTTTAGTTGCAAGAGTTGCAACATAGTGCTCGTTATGTGGAACACTGCATTTCCCTCGGCTGGAGGTAAACGGATGGCCCCAATACCTCCTATGAGATGGGGGTCATTAATGTTGGGCTCTTAGACATCATTGAGATTTCCAATGTCGTCTTGGTGGCCCACCTGGCTGCCATTGCTGCCATTAACACTCATGCTTCCTGATTTCAACACAAACAATCAAAACAAAACTAAAATTTAAGTAAGTAGACTATGACTAACAAAAACGAAAATCCTACTTAACTACAAATTCTCAAATAACACCACTCCCCGGCAGCGGCGCCATTTTGATGTTCGACGTAATCAACTGACACTATTTCGGTTCAAGTGCCAAACGATCGCGTGTAGTGAGATAACCCAACCAAGGGTTGGGATCGTTCCCACAGGGAGTGGTTTTGAAAATTAATAGAAAAATAAAATCAAGTTCTAATTAGTCATAGCTATAAACATTATTGAATATAAATATACTAAATCTAAGGGGTGACGCAAGCGTCGGTTATCAATGGGGGTTTGTATTAATTAACTACTAAAAAATGCAAAATATAAGGAAACGAGATATGGAAATGGGATTCTTGGGATGTGATAGAAATACGGGATAAACTAGACTATCGGGTACATGCTTTTGATAGTAAATTATTGAATATTTGTGACTAGGCTAGACTATAGTGGGGTTAAATTCTCTCTCGAGCAACTTACCCCGAATCAACTCGGTTTCTCTCGAACACCGAGTTACCGCATTGAGCACAACCTCCGCCTTAGCCCATTCACTCTCTCGAGTTGAATGTGTGGGAGAAGGACTAGGGTTCACTCTCTCGAGCTGAACCTATGTCGACTCAATACCACCGGCTATCAATTTAGTAGTCTTAGTTTTACGACCTCTCGAGCAAGCCAAAAACACTAAGGTGAAATCGTATTTGCAACTACAATCCCATTAAGTTCATACACAAATACTAAGCTAAATCACATTTAAACAACAAATAAACCATCAACAAGCAAGACCCAACATATAATTTAACCCATATTTACAAAATCACACCCCAAGAATTGAGGTTTTAGCTAGACATGTAAAAAAGATAAAAATTTATACCAATATCAGGTTCCATCAACTGGGTATGAAGAATTAAGTCTCAAAACATGTCAAGAGTGAACAATCTTCGAGACCCACGTCCAATTTCTTGGAGTTGAAACCCTTTGAATCTTCAAGGTCTTAGAACAAAGTCTCAAAACCCTCTAAAACCTAAACTCTCTCAAAAACTGTAAAAAGTTTGAATAATAGAAGTGATACTAAGCTAGAAATTTAAAACAAGTACTTATAGTGTTTGAAAATTTGTGCTGCGGAGGACCAGTCGGCGCAGTTAGTCGGGATTGCCGATACGCTCGGCGATCCGCCTTTTGGTCGATTTCATCGTCTTCCTACTTTTGCCTTCAGCATTCTCGTATTTTGAGGCATTAGGCGCTAGAAGTATTTCTTCGCGGAACTGCTCGGCGACGTGCCGACTGCTCATTTTCATCGCAGACTTGACCTTCTCCTTCAGAGCTCTGTACACTGGAATAAAAGGCGATCTCCATGCCGATCGGCGACTCGCCAACAGGGCTCGACGATCTTCAGGCCTTCATTTCTTCGTTCTTTTCATCCGCTTTGTTCCTTCTTGCCAAGTAGTGTCCATGCTTTGGCTCAAACTCCAAATACCTGAAACTTAAGGATTTACATCAGATATTGAGACAAAATATGCATTTGAGGAAACTAATTCTATCAAAATACAACCCTAAATGAGTCCAATTTTTGGGCTCATCACAAACATGTATATCTTCCTCTACAATGGAGTCTGAGTTCATAGCCTTAGACACGACCGATGAACAATCTGAATGGCTCAACAAATTCTTAGAAAATATTTAATTTTGGCCCAAATTAATGGCCGTTATATCCGTACATTGTGATGGTCAAGCTGCAATAGTAAGGCCTGGGAGCGTTATGTATAACGGTAAGTCTTGGCACATATGACGAAGACACAAATTTGTTAGATAACTACTCTCTAGTGAAATTATTACAATTGACTATGTAAAGTCAAAGGATAATTTTTTGTCTCCACTTACAAAAGGCCTAACTAGAGAGAAAGTTGATAGATCATTAAAGGGAATGAGACTATTACCGATGACAAGTCATTGTGATGGTAACTCTACCTATAAGACTGGATATCTCAAGACCTAGATTTAAGGAGATTAAACAAATTTATTGATGACAGTTCAACATTGTCAAAATTATTTTATGGTTCATTCTCTTGATGAGATAATGTTCGATAACAAGGATAAAAACATAAGACTTTTTAATAGTTTCTATGTTTGATACAGGGTAAATAAAAATGGTGTATCTATGGGATAACACATTTAAAAATTACCTATGTAAGTGTGAATTGTAAGCCGCTTCAAGGAGAATCATGTAAGGTCAGTTCTTTACGCACTTATAAACCAAGAAGTGTTCATGACTGAAATGAACAAAACAATGAGAACCAAAAATAGTTAAATGATTGATTGTGTGACTTATGTTGTCTAGGTATACACTAAAGCTCGATGGTTCAAAGATATGAAATTTATCAATTTACCTAGTATATCTGATGTACGTTCACTGTGGAAAGATCAAAGGAAAACCTACTTATATATCCAGATGCAATAAATCCTTACTTACGAATCACACAATTTTTTATGGATATGTTTTAACAATAGTCATTCCCCATTCATGTGGGGGGATTTTTGGGTTTTAAAGGTGTCAATGGGAAATGAAGGATTGTGACTCTCCTGAAGGGTTGTGACTTTTTTCGAAGAGTTGTCCTTTATGAAAGGTTGTGTCTTTTCTAAAGAGTTGTGACCGTTTCAAAAGGTTGTGCCTTTTCCAAAGGGTTGTGACCTTTTTGAGAGGTTGTTCCTTTTTCAAAGGGATGTGATTTCTCCGATAAGGCACAGTTAACACCTTTCCATACTATCCTTTGTTAGCTATAAATAGAGGTATTTTCTCTTATTATTCTGCATCAAATTTTTCTTTCTTTTTGCATTCATTTTCTTATGAACAAAATAGAGTTTGGGTGTGATCTTGTTTCTGACTTTTGTGTTTGTCGAAGTTATTGAAGTTTGAGATACCACTACTTCTTTAATAGTTTATCCATTTTATCTTGGGAGGAAATTATTCACAACCTCGAGTACAGTGACAGGGTCAAATTCCTTAAGGACATACAGTGAGTTTTGTGGACTCTGTTAGTTTTTTTTTTTCATTTTTATTGTTTTTGATTTACTATCTGAATTAGGAGTTAACAGTAATCACCTCCTCCGATTCTCCCCTATTTTTATTTTTCGTAATAAATATGCACATCAACAAAGAGTCCTAAAGTCTTTATTAGAAATAGTTATTTGTCATTGTAATCAATGTTGTTATAGGCTTTATTAACATTTACAAATATAATGTTATTGTCTCTAAAAGAACATATTTTGCGGAAATTAAGCTATTATCGTTAATTAATTATCACTAAAAATTATTTTTATCGTAGTGTAATACTAGGTATTGTTATGATGTTTTAATTTTTTTTTAAATATATTATTAGTCTATGATGCCTAATAGCTAGTTTTAATGCCAATCGTCGTACTATATTAGACCCTCGTTTTTTTTTCCTTTTAAGCTTACAAGATAAAATGTGTTAGGCATTACATGTATAGGAATTGAGGTGGTAAGATTATATCACTTTCTTAGTTTCTTTCATATATTAACCTTTTGGAATCTAATATAACTATAGTGGTTGTTGTCTAATTAATCATCTGTCACTGCGGAAAGTAAATGACTGAATGAATGTTTTATAAATTACTTTACTTCATTAAAAGAAACATTTAACCCATTTTTTAAGGAAGGTGGTGTAGCGTGATTTAACGGGACTTTAGTGCTAATTATAATTTTCAACACTAGATGAAACGAAAAGAAAGCAGTTGAAAAACGTAATAACCACAAATATTCATGTTTGCACGGATCACTCCTCAAGTAGCTGAAGGGAGGAACATTTTTAATTTGTATGCAGATATTAGCAAATAGACATTACATTTGTGAGAATCCAAGATGTTAGATGGAATTATGAAGCAATTGCACGAAGATGTGGTGATTCAGATTCTTTTAGAGTTGCCGGTGAAATCTCTGATGCGATTCAAGAGCATCTCTAAACTTTTGTACACTCTCATACAATCCCCCAATTTCATTGATCTTCATCGCAACCGCAGAAGAAATACTAAAGATGAATTGCTTATCTTAAAGCGCCCCATCTTTCTAGATGAAAACCTATATAAAAATATATTGTATTTTCTTTCTAGTAACGATAACGATGATGATACCCTAAAGCACGTTTCTCCAGAAATAGATGTACCATATTTTGACACTGATTTTTGTGTTCAATTTCAACAGCTCCTTGGTTCTTCTCATGGTTTGATTGCTTTGACAGATTTTGAAGACATCGTTTTTCTAAATCCTACTACTAGAAAATATAAACTTCTCCCACACAGCCCTTTTAGGTGTCCAAAAGATTTCGTTTATGTCACCAGAGGTCTTGGTTTTGGATATGACTCAATCGAAAAAGATTACAAGGTAGTCAGGTTTTATGAACTGTCTTCGGAACCTTATGATAGGGATTTTGAAGCGAGACATAGCAGAGTTGAGGTTTTTGATTTTTGCACAGATACTTGGAGGTGGGTGATTCCTACCGTAAAGTTGTTGCCCAGGGTGCATCGCTATGTTAGTTCCGAAGCCTTTTTTAGTGGAGCCTGTCATTGGACTGCACAGGATGATGAAGCAGTGCCCATCGTTCTCTGCTTTCACTTAACCTTTGAATCTTTTCGCAACATAAAAATGCCTGATACTTGTCATTTCTGTGACAATCAAGGTTATGGCCTCACAGTTTGTCAAAACACTCTAACCTTAATTTGTTACCCACATCCAAAATGCCATATTGAACCAGGACAAGAGTTCACAGATATTTGGTTGATAAAGGAGTATGGTGAAGATGAGACATGGATTAAGAAATACACACTTAGACCTCTTCCCATTGAATCCTCATTTGCAATTTGGAAGGATCATGTATTACTTTTTCAAACCGGAACTGGAACTTTGAGTTCCTATGATATTCATTCCAATCAACTCAACGAATTTGGTTACCAAGGTAATCGTGGTACTTTGAGACTTCTAGTATACAACGAAGCCCTCACTATAATTCCAAGAGAAAGCAACGAAGCTACACAAGTTCTAAATTTTTGACTCTCAAAACTTCTTCTTTATCACGATTCTACACTTCCAACTTTTTTAGATATTTGGTTTCAATGTTTGAATTTAATAATACACTATGTAAAGATATTTTCTTTTGTAAATCAATTTAATCCATTTGATTTCCTAATTTACAGTACGTTCCATTATAAATATTAATACATAAAGTTCAAGTCTAGTGATAGAATATATATCATCTATCTATCAATATTTATATAGTTGTAAAATGACGATAAAAAAAGTTAAAAGTTGGATTATCCAAATATCCATCATGGACCATATTATATGTCACGCCCCAAGTCCCATTGAGATGGACAGGCACCCGATGCCCTAAAGACCCGAGAGAACCAACGTTTAACTTGTGCTTATCGTACGTACAACTATAACAATTATAGATATTTGATGAGTATAGTAAGATACTCTAATAAAAGACCAACATAGATAGGCCCAAAATAAATGTATATGACTTGGTTGTTGAAGCCTTGATCACTAGAAAACAAGACACAACTTGTGCTTTACCTTGACATTAGTCTACAAAGCCTCTAAAAGACAGACACTAACCTTATAATGGGACAGGACCCCGTCATACCCCTTAACTAATGTATAATTTAAAATTTATGCTAAAGACTCGGCAAAGCCCCAGAGTAACCTGGAGCTCACCAAAGGTCGTTGAGTATCCTATGCTTATATTAAGAGATTCTATTAGCTTGAGTACTTGTACATGTGACATGAAACACAACATCCCTAGGAGGGACGTCAGTACAAAAGAATGTGTTGAATATGTAAGGGATAAAGTAACCATATGTAAAATAAGAGCTCAAGTGAAATCAGGTACAAATGCACAAATATTCTGTATAGATAAAGATAAGAGAACACATTTACTTATTCTTGTGGAATCACGTACCTTACATTCACCTTTGCTTATACTTCTGGGATCATGTATGTTACATTTTTTTCTTTATTTTTCTGTACTTTATAATCTTTGTAAGGCATGTGATACAAATGACCAGCTGATCAGTAGTAGAAGAGGTGACCCATACTAGGCATTTTAACCCCTGAGATGCGGTCCTCATATATATACAAATCGGGATCGACTCATGCTAGGCTTTTTAGCCCCTAGGTTGCCACCCATAATAATATAGATTGAGATCGGCCCATTGTCACGACCCGGGAGCATCCCCTAGTCGTAACCGGCGTACTCGACCTCGAAGAGGTCTAATACAAGCCTCTTAGCATTCATTCATCGCATAGACACTAAAACCATAAGGAATTTAAAACTTTCTTTACCAAGAAAACATTGCATAA
>JAJOOO010014929.1:0-41532 GCA_029582685.1 Solanum piurae | reverse complement strand
TCCAAATTTGTTCCATGTAATTTGATGATTTCACAAATTAATATTTTTTTCTCCATGTTTGATTTGTTATATTGAGTTGGTTTTTTCGTTTTTTTTTTAAAAATGTAGTTCGTTGATTGACCACAAAAAAAAAAAAAAGCTTTGTGTATTTGAACAATTTAAGTTGCCTTAAATCTATGTTAAGTTTAAGGTTAATATACCGTACTATCAAGGATCTCTATGGTGGCATATCACACCTCAAAATTTAATAATACTTTTTTAAATATATTTTAGTATTTAACTTGACAAATTAAATGAAATATAAAATCTTATAATAACTCAAGGGTATAATAGGAAAGAAACTTTTTCTAGAATTTTAAATCAAACAGAAGATTAAATGGGAAACATGAACCAAGCAATTGATAAAAACTAATCCATGCATTATGCATCTTTGTACCAAACACCCCCTAAGTTTTTTCGAGAAATTCTTGAAAACCAGTGGTGTAGAGTCTGAAACTCGGTAGAGAATGGGCCCGCCATCTCTATCATTCTTCACTTGAATATCAAGATTTTGCATGTGGCATGGTTTGAACCTGTGAAGGTGTTATCAGAACAATATTGTAAATTACATTTGTAGGTTGTGGTGCAGTGGTGGGACTGTTCCACCCTTAATCAGAGTTCTCGAGCCCTGGGTATGGAGAAGATCCAGTTAGGAGCTTCACCCCCGAATGAGCCCTGCAGAGCGTGATTCAAATTTAGTCGGGGATCCAATGCAGGCTCCTAACACTGGGTGGAAACCAAAAAAAAAAGAAAAAAACTTTGGGAACATTTTAAATATATGGTTTTTGGTGGGAAAACAAATACGTGGATGTGAAGATAAGATGGAAGTTTCGAAATATATAAACATGTCTTTGAACTCTACAATGACTTGATGGCAATTGAGATATCTCAGTCATCCAGAGAACTCGGATTCGAGTTATGATAATGATTAATGAATAGCATTTCAATAAGGAGCGTTTTACTCCCTTCGTAAGGCCTAATTAGCATGATTCCACATTAATTTTTTTCAATAGTACCAAATATCATCTTATGGAACGAAGTTTCATGCAATATGGAGTTCAACCAAAACGAACATCTATAGGAGGTAAACGAAGGAAATGCATTCCAACCATATTTGAATCTCAAGTGGAATAACAAAGTATAATGTATTAGAGAAAGCTTGGAGATGAACAATGAACAAGGCAAACAAAAGTTCAAATAGAGTAAAAGTATGTGAAAATATAACAGTAAATCTATGACATATCGAAAAACCACATGAAAAGATCAACCAACACGAGTCTCTCAGTAAGCCAAAGGGAATTATGAGGTTCGGACATTCCTCAGATATCAGTTGTTCCATCCTGTAAACTCTTGCAGAGCATTCAGTAACGAAAGCTAAAGTTTCAAAATCTGGTCTTATCATGGAATATTCTCTTCACAAACCAAAAAGAAAGAAAAAGAGCTTTTCCATCAAACACCTGTTCAGAAAGAGAGACGAGAATCGACAAAGAAATTTCAAGTGCAACTTGGAGGTTAGATGGTGAAATTAGCTGTTTTTAGTCTGCATTTTGTATTTTCTCTCCATTTGTTTTGATTTCCTTCTTACCTCGAAAAGGCCTTGTAGTATTCGAAAATGAACTTTTTTCCAAGCAAGACATTCTCTATTGCATTTGATTACCTCACTCTTAAGCAAGTTCTGGACCACTTGAGAGCAGATCATAACCATCATGTTGCTTAGGAGTTTCCTTTTCGACTGGGATCAACTTCAAAATGACAGCAACGATCAAGGTTACAGCGCCAATTGAGACACTGAGCAGCCATAGTTGCCAGCTAAGTGGTGTAGTGCTGGCAAAAGTGCCTAAGAACTCGACGATGATAACTTGGAAAACAACTGTAGCAAGCATGACGCCTATGAAAATCCTGCTGCCGAAAATGCCACGGAAAATGTTTATCTTCTCCATGTCACGGCTGTTTATTTCATTGAATACCTGTATGGAATCACCACCCACAAAAGCGCCAACTGGTTAGTGAATGGTACAGAGTACAAAGAATGAACCAAAAAGGACTGTGAGAGTCGATAGGTACATAGTGTGACGCACAAAACAAAAGCTGCCAGGAAAATAAACTGAATTTAAAAGGCGTACCTGACAAAACACAAAGGTATTGAAAATGAAAGTATTCAGAACCATTGTAGAATCTGAACCTTCAAGTTTCAAAATTTGTTTCCCCGTGAAGTTGAAGGCTAAGAGTACAGCCAGCTGGTAGATACTGTGCCCTATTATATTTCTCCACATTGTCTTTGTAATGAAACTTACATCCCTTCCGACAGGAGGCCTACTCATTAGTCCGTCATGAGGTGGTTCAGTGGCCAGTGCGAGTGCACCTAAAGTATCCATGATCAGGTTGACCCAAAGAAGCTGAACGGCTGTAAGAGGAGCAGATCCTGAAAGTTGTTGCAGCAGATAAGTATCGTCAGAGTCTAATACTCCTATTGCTATCACGACTAATGAACTCTCTCTCTCTCTTTCTGTGAGTGTGTGAGTATTGATTCGTTTATTAAAGAGATCAGTAACAGAAAATGAATGAACTCAATTAAAGCAATAAACACCTGAGGCGCATGCAGAAATAAAATTGATCATCAAAGCCACAACATTGACAGTCAACTGGAATTGCACGAATTTTTGAATGTTTATATATACAGAACGGCCCCATTTAGCCACATTCACAATTGTGCTAAAGTTGTCATCAAGCACAATAATATCGGCACTTTCTTTTGCAACCTATAATGTCGTTTTGATGAAAAAAATGAAGATTAGAAAAAATGTTATATATACAAAGTACAAATCTAGGTAAAATCGAACACATACACAATTATTGAATAGCTCAAGCTGGAGCTGAATGGACATTATTGTTACAAACATGTAAAACATTTTAAAGACAAAGGTGCAAAAATATGTAGGGACACGGTTCCTAGAATTCTTATAGCAAATGTTGATTAAACTCACTAAAACAGGAAAAAATGAGTTTTACTTATACGTTGGAAGTCAATGTCTTCTGAGGTGATACATTAAATGTTTGAGTTATTGAAAAAAAGGATGAAAAGGAATGTTCACGCGGGTAACTTCAGGCACTGACGATGTATCACAAATATTTGATATAAACTATATAACGAAGACTACAATTAGTAAGAAAATTTTGACCATATATCAGAATTGAAAAGACAACACTACCGATTGGAGCCTACAAGAACAAAATGGTAGATATGGCCATATCAACTCAGAGTGGGAGCAAATTTACAAACCTCCGTTCCTGCTATACCCATAGCAAGTCCAATATCTGACTCATGCAAGGCAGGGGCATCATTTGTGCCATCACCAGTAACTGCAACTACTTCTTTAAACATGCCTCTCAAATTCTTTACCAGCACGTGCTTGTCAGTAGGGGATGATCGAGCCATAACCTGCATTCAATATATAAACATTTTTCAGCAAAATGTATTCGAGTCATAAGGATCTACATGGATGATATAAAGCAATCAAATGTATACCTGAATTCTAGGAATTATTTGCCTCATTTCATCAGGACTTTTGTTGCGGAATTCTGGGCCTTCAATGGCCAAACCATCATCAGTTAGTATACCACATTCCTTAGCAATGGCTTTGGCCGTACGAATATTGTCCCCTGTGACCATCCTTACAGTAATTCCCGCAGCTAAACAAGATTTAACTGCCTCTTTAACACCAGGACGAACTGGATCTTTGATTCCAACTACTGCAACCAATGTATAGCCACTATCAGGAATATTATTTTCTTGATAACCATCTCCAACGTCCTTGAAAGCCAAGGAAAGAGTACGCAAGGCTTCATCAGCAAATTCATTAATGACATTTGTGATGTTCGTAGCTTGTTCTTCTGACATATCAACAATTTCACCATTACAATCAATAAACTTGTCACACATTTTTAAGACTATCTCAGATGCACCCTTGCAGAAAGCACGGGTGTTGCTATCAGGAAGACCAACAAGCACTGACATTCTTTTCTTTGCTGAATTGAAAGGTTCAACCTTCAGCAATTTACAATCCTTTTTTTTATCATCAATATCACCAAGAAGTAATCCATAATCTAATATTGCAGATTCTGTGGGTGAACCCAGAACAGATTTCTTTCCATCCTTGTCTTTAACCACCTCAGCTGCTGTATTATGAAATATTGCCTGCAATAGTAAGTCCTGAGCACTTTCTGATAAATCTGTTATTGCATCTGCGGATCCGCCATTTTCTACCTTTTTAGCCTTTTCACAAATCCATATTTTATCTACTACCATATGGTTTGTTGTTAGTGTTCCTGTCTTATCGGTGCAGATGCAAGTAGCTGAACCCATTGTCTCACAAGCAGAAAGATGCCTCACCAATGCTTTATTGTCCATTAACTTTTTCATCGCAAATGCAAGGCTTAATGTGACAGCCAGAGGTAATCCTTCTGGAACTGCAACAACGATTATAGTTACAGCTGTGGCAAAGTAATTTAGAAGAGTTAATGCATCACTGGAGGACCATTGTGTGATTTGATGGTGAGTAGCTTTATTCACCAGAAATCTTACTATTAATACAAGAAATGTCACCACAGCAAATCCGAGTCCTACCTTTCCAATAATAGTGGCAACACCATTCAGTTTAACTTGCAGAGGAGTTTCATCTTCTCCTCCCTCGCTAAGAGTTTCCACCAGCTTACCCCATTCAGTTCTCATACCAACAGTGGTCACTAGCATCTTAGCTGAACCGTCTTGTACTTTGGTTCCCGATAGAAGAAAAGGTCTTTTCTCAGATATGCTTACTGGTACACTCTCACCAGACAAGCTCGATTGATCAATTAGCAAGCTATATCCTGATATGAATATTCCATCTGCTGGAACCAGATCTCCAATAGATAAGTGAACTACATCACCAACCACCAAGTCATAAATGGAAACCTTCTGCCTTGAACCATCTCTCGTGACCTGGATAGATATCTTTTTCTTCTCCTTATCCAAATCTCTGAACTGCAACGACTGCCTATAGTCACTAATTGCAGTAACCATGACTACCAATACTATACTGAGTAGAATTCCTAAACCATCATATGTTCCTTTCGGCCACCCTTCAGTAGCAAGTCCCACACCAATAGAAACAACAGCACAAACTATCAATATGACGAGAGTTAAATCATGCAGAGCCTCCCACACAAATGTCCAAAAACTTCTAAACGGTTTCTCAGTAAATTTGTTTGATCCATATATATTTTGTCTGACAGATAAATCACTCGATTTGACTCCTTCATTTGATGAGACTCTCAACTTACCTGCAAGCCCTTCAACACCTCCAAGTTTCTTTAAGGTTTTTATATCATACGAACCAACTATAGATGCAAGTTTATCTGGGTTAATTCCAAAACCAGCTTCTCGAGCTTCTTCCGGCAAGTCTTTTGCCAGTTCAGCCCCTATATCATCCCTAATCTGGTCGGATGACCTACCTTGATCACCAGCTGTAAAAATAAATAAATGTTGAAATGAGAAAAAGCAAAAGATGTTGGCGGACCTATATGTTGTAACAAGTTAAACGGAAAACTCAAGATCTGAGCAAATTATACCATCAATGAACTTGAGTGCTGCCATATAAGCCATGAAACCAACTCGAATTTTTTCCTGAAAATTGCATGTGGTAAAAAGTGTAGCTTGACTCAGTATACAAGATTATAGAAGTTATAATAGTCAGCAACACAGTCCTCCATAGTATGGTTAACAAAAACCATAACCAAACCGATGTTTTCTGGTTATATACTAGTTCCATGATGAGACAACATAACCAAAAGTAAATAAAGAAGCAGAAGACTAAAACATATTATTGTCACAAGATGACTCTGGTTATGGAACTCAAATATAGTATTTGAGAAGCAAAATGATTCAGGTTCTCACGTTCTAGAATTAATCAAATGATCTTTCAACTAACTCCCTTTTTAAATTCAAGATATTTGAGATTGAGCTAAAACACTATACAGGTAACAAAAAAATAACTAATGAACATGACTGAGCCACAGACCTCTAACTGGCCTTGGAGACAAATTTGGTAAGTTAACCTTTCTCAAAAAAAAATAAAAAAATTGGCAAGTTAAGATACCTCAAGGTTTCATGCTTTACATGGCTGCTAAACAAGAAGCCGCTGTTTTTACACATGAAACTTGAGAAAGAGAAATATTATCTTAATTTCAAATTGCTGCTTATGTTGGGAAGCAGTTGATACAGTAGGACATCGGTTTTTACACTACACAATTACTGATCATCTATGGAGACAGTTGAAACAGCAACTTAATATGGGAAAAAGCCAGCAATGTAGGGAAATCACCACCTAGTTTGAATAAATCTTTCTCCTTCTCTCTTTCAATTCTTTCCAAGTAAAGATACTTTTTTAGTTGTGTGATGTTGATTAAACATTACCGCGAAGAGCATAATTATTTGATTTCCCTTGTTTGTAAAGATAAAATGCCCTGTTTTTATGTTTCATCTCGTTGCGGGATGGTGTAGTAACTTTGTATGCAAAGATTTTGTATATTTTTACAAACAAGCATAAAAGTTTACAGATATAACATGTACTTCATTGAGCATTTTCCTTAAAGCTTAAGACATTCACATGTTAGCTACTGTGTATTTTTTAAACATGACTGTCCATGATATCATAACCTACTTCTAGTTTCGACGACTGTAGTCCACACCAGGAGTATCTGCTTATTATTTTAGACTAAACACAAAGACAAAAGCTTATGTTTTCATGCTTTTAGCATTCTTTTAAGGTTTTTCCTGTAAGAGGTTTCCGATTTCCTCTTTCTTTACGTTCTTGAGCGGCATTGGTACATTGATCGATTAATGAAGTTTAAGACAAAGACTTTTCTTGATATCATGTGATTAGATGGTGGAGAAGTAAAATAGTCCAGACAAGGAAATATTGCACACTTCAAAGAGTACAATTTAAAGTCATAGGCAACAAGATTATTTATTTATACAAGAAGCTGGAATACTTATAAGATAAATAAGAGAAGTGGAATGGAAACTGATGTTCCATGTGGCAACCAAAGATAAGGCAATACAAACAATACACTTCTTGGTGGGACAAACAAATAACTGCAAATGGGGCCAGGCCAGACTGACTAGTAATTGATGACAATAACCCAAAAGATACTTATTTGTTGTTATCACATGTCTCCTTCTGTACTTAAGTACTATCCAAGTAATGTCACAAGGAAGTTTCATGGAAATTTCGCTGCTGACGACGTGTTTATTAGCTATACTTTCACCCTTATGGACTTTGGAATTACATCAACAACCAGGTACTCCGTACTGTTTTTCGAATTATTAAATCCCACTATTGATAACCCAGCCCTCATTCAAAGATTCTTTAAGTCCTTGAGAAACCTTATTATAATATAATTTAAGCATGTGCTTATGCACATAAAAACAAAGCTCTACCAGAGCTGAGACATGGACTGCTTTTTTTTTTCTCCATGCAAATTGATGTTTGGTAATATGGAAAGGGCGTTTTGCATTGCCACACAGTGCTTCCTATGATCTTAGAAGAAATGTCAATGTCAGATGGAAGCTTCAAGGAAATTTCCCTGATGAGTGTTCAGTAGCTAGACTTTTGCTTTTTTTGGCACTACATAAAATACATTATACTGACCCATCCCTCACTCAAAGGCTCTTTAAATCCTATAGAATATAGTTGTAGTATAGTAATTAGCTTAGTTGCGCAGACTCTTCACTTTTAATGTTGCACCCCGTCTCGAATTCTCCAAACATACACTACTTTGGGCGAATCCGACACGCACCTGTTGACATTTTTAAAGAGTCCTAGCAACATAGGTAATTAGTAAGCATGCGCTTGTGCACATAAAAACAGATTTTTTTTGTACTCATTTGCTGAGCACTTTGTACTGGTGCTATGATCATGAAGGCACCTAAAAGATCTCAACTTTTGTAATGTATTAGAAACACAAATTAACATTAGCCTAGGACCATTTATACATGCAGAATGGAGATTTAAATGCTGACCACTTTGGATGCTTGCTAAATTCTTTTTGTTTTTTTGGGTTTTCCACCCGGTGTCTAGAGTGTGCATTGGAGCCCCAACTAAATTCAGATCATGCGCTACAGAGCTCATTCAGTGGTGGCGCTCCCTAAATGCTAACCACTTTGGATGCTTGCTAAATTCAATTTATTTTTTTTGTTTCCCACCCGATGTCAACGCGCATTAGAGCTCCAACTAAATTCAGGTCGCGCACTACAGAACTCATTCAGAGGTGGCGCTCCCAACAAGATTTGCTCAAACCCGACGCCTCTGGTTGCTAAATTCTGTTCTAACTTAAATGAGCATTTGTCAAGCTAATTTAATAACTTTAAAGGAATACCAAAGCACAAACTTTAATGGAAAAAGAAAACATGAACCCATGAAGGCAAACAGTCAAGGTAAATATGAAACAAAGTCTTCTCCACAAAAACATATTCTACCGGCAAGTGGCAACTGACATAAACAAAACCAAAAAGGGGCCAGCAAAGAAATATTTAAAAAAAATAAAAAATAACTTTACTTATCTTTTCACTGAACTAATGTGATTCTGTAGATTTTCTAAATGGTCCCCATAAACTGCCAATTAAGTTATCCTAAACAGTAGCCAACACAGGTAGGCATAAATATTAAAATATCATAGGTTTTGGATCACATATTTTGGCTCTAGTCTACTAGATAGGGCCTCAGTCTCCTCTAAATATTCAATGCAAAAAGATGTTAAACAAGGAAATGTTTATAACGTCCCTATTAATAAATTAAAGCAGTTAATAGTTTGTGAATACAAAATTAATACTGTGTTTGACTTACCGACCTAGTGGATTTTAATGGTTGTATCATCAATTATAAAGCTACAAAGCTCAACCGATTCAAAAATGTCATCGAATGCATGTCGAATTCTTTAAAAATAATATATTTTTGGAGAATTCAACACAAATACGATAACATTTTTGAAGAGTCGGAGTAACATAGAAAATAACTATAATAAACTAATGCATTATCTAACCGGGTCTGGTTTCTAATGTTCTATAGTAACTGTTTGTAACTTCCTAATAAATGTAATTTTTAGGAAGTCATAAATAATACTCCTTCCGTCTTAATTTATGTGGCACTATTCAGATTTCGAGATTTAAACAAATCTATCTTTGAGCGTAAATTTTTCATATATCTTTTAAATATTTTTTAATTGTCGATTATTGTCGGTTATAGTACTTTCTACGTAACTTACAAATATATAAATTTCATTTCAAAAAAATTGAAAATTCCATGCAGAAATTTTCGATCAAGCTTAAATTGTTTGACTCTAGAAAAACAAAGACAAAGAGAGTAATATTATATGATTTTAACAGGACACTTAATTTAAAAAGTAAAAATAAATAAATTTTATAGTCTTATATACGTCATCTAGAAAGTTAAAAATAATATATTTTTTTAAACGAACTAAAAAAGAAAATAAAAGACACCACGTGGACTGTGGAGATCTGGTAAAAGACAGATAAGAAATTAAATAATTGTTTCCATAAATTTATATCCATATGCTAAGCATAAATTTCACCACCTGAAAGATCAAATTTTTGTCTATATTTATATGAACAAAAAACATGGTCCTCCATATTAACAGCAAATGTGCAAGTGGAAAATGGTGGCAAAGAATCAACAAAGAAAGAGAGCCAAGAATTTTATTTTATATCTTATCACATCTAAAAAGTCAAACAAGAAAATGTCATTGGAGGAAAAAGAAACAAGTATATAATAAGAATATCAAATAGGAAAGTGGTAAAGCACAACTAATGGTGGATATCATATGATCTTTAGTTATTTATTACCATATATATTCCCACTCAAACTTATTTTTATTTATTGTATAAAAAGCCAACTTTTTGACAATAAAAAGTTACTTTGTCTAATAATAATTATTCATTATTAATTTTACACACTTCTTAAGAAATTATATTTAAAAAAGTAATTTTATTATATTACCCTTTGAATATAATAAACATAATGTCTTAAAAAATATAATAAGGAAATGACTATAATTGATAAGCGACTAAATTAGGAATAAAGGGTAAAATTATTTATTGATTTCATAAAGTCGTATTGTTGGACATCTCAAAATAATATAATGCACAACTATTATTGAACGGATGAAATAATTTTTCTTTTGCTTGCTAAAATATTCACTTTTACTTGCCGCGTTTTACTCTACGAGAACATAAGATTAACTTTCGAAGGTATTAATTTGTTGAAAAGCAGAAAGTTTCAAAACACAAATAATGAAATTGAACTCATTTTCGGCTAATTTCTCGGAAAACGAAAACAAAAAAGAAGAAGATATATTTCCATATTTTCCGAATAAATGTACAAGTATTGTAGCATATTGTACCAAACTGATAAATCATGACCTAATATTATTTCCATTAATGTACAACTGTATCAACATAATGTACCAGATGTTAAAACATGAATAGAAATTGATCTCTCCGGTTATCGATGATCGGAACTCATTTTCCGGCTTAGTTTTTTTTTTCTGATAAAAAAAAATATCAGAGGTTTTAGCATTGTTATCACAGATTTCAAAATCGAAAAAAAAAAGTAGTAAATCTTTTTCACTTTTCTAGCAATTTTCCTGATAATTTTTCCTTTTCCAGGAAAATAAAAGGAGATTTTCCGATTCATTTTAATTTTTCAGCTCATTTTCCGATGTATTTTCATGGAAACAAAAACAACGAACAAGAAAAAAAAGCAATAACATACTCTAGTTTTTTCCATGAGCTCTTTTGCCTCTTTTCGTTTCTCCAGATTCGAACCATACCGGAACCGTCGCCGGCGATTTCTAACGAACGAAACCGCATCTCTCCACCTCCTCTGAGCTTCTACAGATGGATTTTTACCCGGCAAATCGAATTCCTCTGGCTCCAATAACTTCGCCATTAAACTAACCTTTACGATTGCAAATTTTTAGATCAATGGATATATAAATATATACACACACAGTAAACAGAGAGAGAAATTATGAAAAAAAAAAGGAAAATATTTTTTTGGAGTTTTATTATTGGATTAATTTATTTTTGTTATATATATATATTAAAGATTTGTGGCGGAGTGATAAGTGATCTGGTTGACCAAAGAAATCGGGTTTGGGTACTTGATACGTCTTTTAATTTCTAAAATCAAATTTTCAAACATAAATTTAAATTAGTGAAACTTCAAACTAAATATATATTTATAAAATAAAAGGCTTCTCAAGATTTATCCGCAAAAGGATTAATAATTTACTTGATCAAATATATCGATTTTGGATCCCAAATAGTATTTTAATTCCTACAATACACTTCTTATGTTTTAATTTATGTGACATTTTTCATTTTTCAAAAGTGAAACAGTTTAAATTTGATCGAGAATTTATGCGTGAAATCTTTAATTTTTTGAAATGAAATTTATATATTTATAAACTACGTAAAAAGTACTATAAGTCACATATAATTGATAATTTAAAATATTTATTTAGTTTATTCTGTTTACTAAAAATACTTTTAGAAGACGCGTTGTTTTAGTACTTGTGCTATTGGTCCTCTAGCCTCTCTACTTTTGACTCTTTCTATATAAAAGGGGAAGAAAGTTAGGACTATGCTCAAAAATGGCGCCTTTATTTAATAATAATAATAATAATAATATATTAGGCGTATATATATTGAATGTAAAATATTTTAATATTATCATTTTATATTTTTAACATGTGATTGTGGTTAGTTACAATTTTATAAGAGGTAAAATTTAGGGTAGTCGTTTTGAAGCTTTTATAATTGAGGAAATATTCATTATGGGATAGTTTAGGAATTAAAGGGGGAAACTCTGTGATGCTCCCTCAGTCTATAATTATTTATCCATATTTTCTTTTTTAGATATTTTTAATTACTTATTCATTTTGACAAATCAAGAAAGAACAAAAAAAAATTACCTATTATACCCTCAATTAATTACTTTGAAAGAGGTAGAACTTTTTAAAAATTTAAGTTTTTAATTCATCCACTTCATAATTAATAGGGATAAAATGGTAAACTCACTATGTCAATTAGTATTTTCTTCATAGGTGTGCTAATTAAAAAGTAGACAAGTAATTAGGGACAAATGAAGTATTATTTTGTAGCGTAACTTGTGAAAGTAAAAAAAATAATAGTAATGACTACTTTTAATTAGAGATATAATTGAAAAAGTAATTAATGAGCATTATATATAAATTCACTTTAAGGTTTTTACTCATTGTGACTTGTGAGTATAACTTAAATAGTAATCTCAAGATCGAGTATTTATACACTTCGGATGGCATAAAGAATTTTTAAAAAAACAATCTATCAACGTAGGTAAACTTATTTTTACTCATATTTTTTTTATTTTCGTTAACTTTTTTGAAAAGTTTCCAAAATATCTTTTTTTCTCCTTTGTTTGGAGAATATTTAATAGGTTAATGCGCATTTATTTAGTGTTTATTGACTTTATAAGATGAAAAATAAATCAGATAATTTAGATCTTTTTATTTTTAATCGAAGGTTTAAAATTTAAAATTCTGAATTGAAAAATAATTTTATTAAGAGTATCGTCTCTAGAAATGGAACATACAGTGCATAAATTCAAATTCAAAAGTTAACTATGCGAACGACCCCAATAATTTTTATTCAAATCTTATATGTGATAAAGATCCAATAATTTTTATTTAAATTATGTATGAGTATTAGATATTTTTTCTAAATATGAACAAAGATTAACTCAATTATTAACCCCTTATGACGAATCATGTCATTTATAAAATTTAAATTTTAGCTCCACTAAATTTGAGAGTGCATAGGTGAGGATTGCGATAGGTGAATTGTTTAGAAATAGAGAGAAATCAACGTAAGACACCACATAAATTTATTTCCTTCCATTATTAAAGTCATTTTTTTTCTTTTTATAAAACTTTTTAAAAAGAAAAACATATTTCTCAAAACCTACCAAAGAAATCAGAAAGACATTTTCAAAAAAAATATTTTCGTACATACCAAACACATCCTTTATTTTTATCTTACCCCTTAAAAAAGATTCAACATTTACATGACGGCCAAATACAACCTAATAGTCAACTTCAATGTTGGCATGTACATATAACAAACAACAATTTGATGGCCCAACATAGGTCAATTGATTGATAAATTACTTGTTTTTCACTATATTTAATTTTACACCCACCACAATAACAACTCGCAAAATATAGTTTTATAAATAGGATCTCGAGGGAGATGGGATATATGCAAGGGCGTAATCAGGGTATCAAACATTTCGCTATATATCTAAAAGTCAAAAATATTTTTTATCTATACATAGTAGATGTAAAATTACTTTCATTTTTTTTGTGTGTTTAACTTTTTATATTTTGAACTTTCAATATTTTTTATTTATTTAAACATTGAATATACGTAGACCTTATCTATCTTTGTGGGATAGAGAAAGATGTTTTCAATAGACACTCGACTCAAAGAAATCGTTTATTTTTTAGGATAAATTTGAAGGAAATGCAAGAGCAAAAAAGCTATGATGAAAATATTAAAGAAAAAATGTAACTAAATATCAAAATTATGACGAATTTAAATATATGTTTATTCTCTATTTATTATTCCTATTATGTATAAGAAAAAGAAAAAAAAAACTCAATATATTTAAATGGTGGTTTGGCAAACCTTTCGTCTACCAAATTTTTTTTGGACACATTTGGTAAAACAGACTTTAATATTAGTATATGAAGCTTATGTCATGTTTGTTAATTTAGGTAAACGAATAATAAGGGGAATATTTAGAATGTTTAGTCGCTATCGTCGATATATGATTATATTGAGATGATCAAGTTTGAATAATTCTAAAAAACAATAATGGTGATGGGCGTTTTTTTCCCCCTTTTAGTGGACCTATTCAGTGAAAAATTAAATTTATCAGACCAATAAGATACATTCAAGTTTGGGAATGAGAAACTTCTTGACAACTTATAAATTTGAACTAATTGCACTATTGGGCAGAGCCGTCTCTACCACGAGGCTATCAAAACAACTGTTTGAGGCCCTAATTTTTTTGAGCCCCAATTTTTTCGCAAAGATCTATATTTCATGTATTGATAAATTTGAAAATATTTTTTTGGATAGAAAATATAATAATTTTTAAATCTCATTTAATATAGAGATCGTTGTAATAATTGAGACATGGAAAGTGTTTAATTAGTTGTAGGATCCTCTCTTTCTTATGTGATTATCTATTTTGTTGCCTCAATTATAATATGACGCTTATTATGAACCAACATTCTTATATTTAATTTTTTTAATTCTCATTTCACTATTTTTATTCTCTCATTATTGAATGTTCTAAAGTCTCTCAAACTTTCGGCATTATGCAAAATTTATTGTTGTGTTTATAAAAAGATCAAATTTATTTTTTGGTTTCTTTTTCAAATTTCATGCACTAAAACTAATCAACACTATTTTAGTATCATTATATCAACTTACCAAATTCAACGCAACACCATTTTGATATCACTAAATAAACTTTTTATGTTTTTTAGTCAACTTTTATTATTCTAACTTTATATTATATGGTTTTCATGGAAAATTTACATTATCTTACTTCATAATGTTTTTCTATATCCTATCTATCTAAACCTCATTTGTAGGATTACACTGAATATATTATAGTGATTCAATTTATATATGTCAACTAAAAAAAAAAAGTCTTTTTATAAAGTTTGACTTTAGGCTCCAAATTTTATTGATACGATCATGTTATTAGGCTGCATTTGAACTTGAGAATGAGAAATTTCCTAATAGGGAACGTGTTACTCCCAAACCACGTCGAATACATCTTGATCCAAGTGGTGTCAATGGGACACTGCTTTATTGAAACTTTTTACTAGATACGTATAAGGAAAATGAAAATACTATGTTATGAATATAAAATAAATAAATAAAAAGGACGCCACTTGTCTTTAGTGATTTATTCATTAGTTTACTTCTTTAAATATTGATAACATTTTTTAAAAAAATCTTTAATATGTTGTTTTTCTATTAGTGAACTTACCTGACATGAATATAAATTAATTAGGTCAGTAGATTATTGATACAAGATAGAGAAAAAACATAAAATGACATATGAAGTTGTTTCAAATTTTCAAAAAGACACATTAACTATGCGGCCGTCCTATTACCTCCTAAATAATTTCGATCTATATTATTGTATCATTTTTTCGACCAGTTTCAGATTTTAAAAATGGCTTAACCTATCGGTGGCCCCTTAAAGTTGGCACTAATTTTAACTTAAACACTTTAACTGGGCTTTGTTCATTTTAAACACCTTATGTCGGGTTTCATTATGTCATTTTGACACTTTTTGCTTACATGGCTTAAGTGAGTGTAATACACTTGTTGAGCGCGCGTGAAAAAACAATTTAGTCGATTTTTTAAATTATTTTTTCTTCTTCTTTTCCATTTTCAGCCACCATTTTTGCAAACTTAAATATCCAATATGGTGACTAAAAATAGTTACAGTAAAATAATGAAAATTGATGGAAACTATTTTAGAAATTTAGAAATAGACCCATTTCAAGATTAAATATTAAATTATTCATGAGATTCTTTCTGGAAAGAATTTAATATTTAAAAGGAGTAAGTTTAATTTTTGGTGAATTATAAACCTGCTAATTATGGTAAAAAATAAAATTTTTTTTGAAGAAGACACTAATAAAAAAGAAATAGTATAGGTGCCCAAATATTTTAGCAAAAAAGAGGTGGGGTTATTTGGAGAAGACAATGGGGTGGGGGAACGGGTATGTGCAGATTTTTCTGCAAATGAGTATGGGTTTTTGGAGAAGACAATTGGAGGGGGGGGGGGGGTCATGTGGGAAATTTATTGATTTAATTTGTTTTTAAAAAATTATTTGGGCAAAAATCTACGTGTCATTGAGTTATTGGTTACTTTATATTTTTACTCAAAATTCATTATCTACAAAAAAAATTTGACAAATGTCGTCATTTAATTCGCCACTTTACACGTCATTCGCGAGTGTAACACACACACCTCATATATTTTTGTTGATTGGCAAAAGAGTGTCAAAATGACACAGCGAGACCCTACATGAGGTGTCTAAAATGAGCATCGCCCACTTGAGGTGCCTAAGTGAAACTTCGTGTCAACTTTAAGGGGCCACCTATGGGTTAGGCCTTTAAAAAATAAGTATTATCACAGGTCAATCATTACGTGACACATGTTAATTTAATATGAAATATATTTTTTCATTTTTGTTATAAAATCAAGCTCAGAACAATATAATTATAAAGAGAAGAAGACAAGATAAGTAGATGAAGGAGAGGACTTTTCTTCTTATTCAAGTGTGTCTTTCAAATGGTGAGCGATATCTCTATTTATAGTGTTGAAATATCACTCCCAAAGGTCATCAAACTAGTAGATACATAGTTATCCATAAATATTCTTTTAGTGATTTTTTTTTTTTAAAAAAAATGTTATTTTCTAGACTTTGTTGAGTTAATGCTAACAAAACTTATTATTTTTTCTAAGAAAAATCAAAATTTTGAAGGTATCATCAATTACTTTATCTCATTTTCATAACTTCAAAACTAGAAATGATAATTTTGAAAAAATCAACGAATTCTCCGAAAATTGAAAAAGCTTAATTGAAATTTGGATTCATACCTACTAATCATCTTGAAATCTAATGGTTTATCAAATTGTTCGAAATATAATAAAAAATTTAAAATAAAATTTTAAAATTAAAGAGAGTTAAACTAATAGTAGTAAAAAAAGAAGTGAGTTGTGGTAAAAAGTGACATTGAAAGTAAGAAGCTTCAATGGAGATGACAATGTATTTTTGAAGAAGAAGGAAGAAAGAAAAAAAAATAAGAAAAAAAGTTGAAATAATAAGAAAAACAATAAAATATATTTTATAGTAAAATTCCTGTAAAAATAAAATTATAATATTCGTTATTTAAGTTTATTCAAGTTCTTTAAGAGAGTGTTTACACTCTCCATGTCAGGTGGATAAGAAATGATGTAATAATATCAGTTCAAAATTATTTAGCAAGGTAATAGAATGCTTGCATAAATAAAATGTCTTTTTACAAATTCAGAACAATTTCAAGTGTCACTTTATCTCTTTTCATTTTAATGTCCTCATCAATTTCTTCTTGACTATTGGTCAATCAGAAATATGTTTTGTAATTTCATGCTCAGATTTATTACATCATTGACTTTGAAAAAAACATTTTTTTTCATGGAATTAACCAACATGATGATGTCCATAAGAAAAAGACACATCAATAATGTCTTTTATAATTGACCAATAACTTTTTGGAAAAATGATTTGAAATATATATGATCTTTGACCGAAATTGTTGTAACAATTCCAAACTTTGAGCAAGATCTATTACCTTTGCACTATTTAATATTATATTTTAAAAATATATATATGCCCACGTGGACATCATAAATATTGCATCATTATAAATAGTAATTTATCCACGTAGACACATATATATCTTTAAAGTACACTATTAAATAGTACAGGAATAATAGGTCCTACCCATAGTTTGAGATTGTTACAATAATTTCGGTCAAAGTTCGGATATATTTCAGACATTTTTCCCTAACTTTTTTTATTAAAAAAAAAAGGAGGAAGAAAGAAAAATCAGGTCAAGAAAACTTATATTTTGTAATGGACACCTTACGTAAACTTGACTTTAACCTATTTAGGTGCATTTTTTCATATTCAAAGACTTAAAATTGAGACTTTTAAAATATAAAACTTAACACTTACGATACACATGGGATTGTGACATGTGAATATGGTCATGCTATGGAAGTTTTAATTTTAAAAGAAAAAAAAAACAAAGAAAAGTGTTCCTCACGCATAACACAACTCATATCATAATTATAGGCTACTCATACACTATATACAAACAATGTTTTGAGTAACTACACTATATATACAATTTGTTTTGAAACTACAATCAAAGTTTGTTTTGACGAATTTGTTTGTTCTAATATTTTCTGATTATTATAGCAAAATATTGTTATAGAGAACATATAGTATATATAACATAAAAAATCAGTTCCATATAAATTATGGTTGTTATAGCATATGACTATCATAGAGAAATTTGACTATAATTATAAGCTGGAATTTCTTTTCCAAAATGAGCAATTCTAACTAGAAAATTCTAAATATATGCAAAACAGACATGTAAAATGCAATTAACAACTTTATCTTATTTAGTATGATGATGATATGTATAAACTTAAATGAGAAACTGAGAATTCACATAGCCGACCCCAACTACTTATTTAGGATTGAGGTGTACTTATTGTTGTAATAAGTAACATAACTAGATGATAAAATTTGTAAAAGAAGTAATCTCAAAACATCAAGTGCCCCCCTAATTACTCTTTCAACAAAATAATGTGTGTTCACTCAACTTACAATTCTCGAACCATTTTTTTGATATAACTCCATCATGCAAGTTGCACCTGGCCATTTAAATCAGATCTCTATTTCAGTACAACGAGAAGGGGTTTACGTATAAATAGAACATACAGAAACCAACAAAAATTGCAAGTAAACCAGCAGATGTTTCTCCCCTCCAGCAATCAGTGCCTTAATGTCATGAATCGAATCAAGTCAATTATCCTGCATAGGGCATTGTCCATATCATTCACTTGGAGTTACAATACCTTGCAATTTGTGCAACCACTCGACGTATTGACCTTGCTCCTTCTTGTGTAGGTGAAGTAAGAGTGAATCCGCGAAACTTTTATCAACTCCTCTTGCTTCTAGATATTTGTGGAGCTCATCTTGAAGTCTCTCATCTGATGAACTGAAAAAACTGAAAAAAGGAACTCGTAAAGGTTTCATACATATTTAAACAGAAATATGATGCAAGAAACCGAATAGGTGATTCTTGAAGTAAATGCAACTGGAGACCATTGAGATTGTCACAAAATAAGCCAAGAAGAATCGTTCAATTTGAGAAACAAAATGTACGCACAAACATCAAAAGCATCTCGAGAAAAATACGAGAAAATTGCTAAACAGGAGGCAATGAGAGCAAAAAAAACAAGTGATATGGAAAGCATTGTGTTTGTAAGAAAGTAAAAATAGAGGACTACAACTAGCTCCTTCGACTCGAGTAAATAGATACTATACAAAGCTTATAGTCATGATGTTCAGTAGCTTCTTTTCCACCTCTTGAGAACATGATTTTAAGCATTCTATAAAGAACACAGACGGCTGACCTTTCATGACTTGGGGGTACTCAAGGTGGACCAATAAAAGGACGCAAACAGCTTAAACTAGAAGCACAAATTTATAATCCAATTAGAAGGATATCTTCATGAATGTGCTATAATAGAAGGCCGCAACAGTATATAAACTAAGAAAGGCATATATTGCATCCCTAGCTGACAGGATTAGACGGCTCAACACCATGTCACCATCCATGAGAACATTTGACAAATGCAAGAATGCTCTAGCAATTTTTGCCATACGTTGGTTAAGCATTTAATAGAAAAGCTTGCCATTTCAGCGATACTAAATCCAAAGTTGACAGGGACAACTCTAAAAATTCGCAAGTCCTTGCGGGTTATGAAAGGATTATAACGTGGCAATAGCTTTGCGGTGAATAATAACATTGAATTGTTAATTTCTTATATTGGGAACAATAAAACAGTGATTGTCAAATGGTAAAGAATAGTACATTTTAAAAATAAAGCAACAATTTTACTAAAGAAATTAGGCACAAGTATAAAGAAGTATGCGGAGAAGTAGAGAACCTACAAAAAATGATATAGTTTTCTACGACCACCCAATTCATTTAAAGAATTATACATGAATTGCTATGTAGAGATTGACTACTTTAGGGGTAATTTTAGTAATTACGTATTCTTATTTCACATTATGTCTCACATAAAATAATATTATTATGCCGGAATAATTTTTTCCATATACCGAAAACCAGACAACCCATCAATGCATTGGAGACTGAAACTCCTTGTAAACCTATGAGTCGAAAGGCTGAGCTCCCACTCCCCAAAAGCCAAAGTTGTTCTAAATTGCTTCTACCGAAGATGAAAGTACCTGATATAGGGACCTTTGTGGGCTGAAGAATCAAGGTCTGGTGATGGAATGTAGTTCACATTTTGAATTTCAACGTCACAACCATCACCAACTTGAGCAGTTGCCACACAATCAAACTGTAGCAAGCATCTCAAGCCAGGCTTCTTCACACCTACTTTCATGAAAGCATCCCTGGGAAATTTGGCATTTTCATTAGAGCCCTCAGCACCCAAAAAAGCAGAAACAGCAACTTCCTCCCCTGACTCGCATCTCCTGCGTAGAACTACATCTTGGGATTGTGGTGAATCCCAGTCTACAACAAAATCTCCAAAGCTACTACTTTCATCATTCTGTTTTAATCAGAAAAAGAAAGCAAAACTTAAGAAGTGCTCAGATTTCAAACTATAAATTGCAGTTAGTTACTCATATCACGGTGGATGAGATTATAATAAAGTGATTTCAAGATTTCAGCTTCAATAGACAGAACCAATTTGTCTTTGAAAGGGAAAAAGACAATAAAACAGAGAAACAAATGAACCAAATTTGGTATGAGACATCTGGTGGAATGTAGATTATAGCCATCATGAACACGGACATTTCTACCCTAAATTGAATTCGTACCTGTTTTTCTTTCTGTCCCTCCAGCAAAGTTGGTGCAAGGAACACCTCTGCCATATTTGAGACAACTTTGTGGGATACTTAAGAGAGAGAAGTCTATGATATAGACTTTGGTTTCCTAGTGTTTTACTGCTCTTTGTATAGTTGTTGCTTTTCTCTCCATTTCGCTTGCTTCAACTTGATAGCATATTATTGTTTTTTCATTAATGAGTTGGTTTTACTCAGTTTAACAAAAGGGATATTTGAATGAGCTACTTCATTACTTATGATAAAGAGTATGCTAAAACTAATACATCGGATTAACATTGAGAGTATGATGAACTACATAATATAACATTACCATTTTGGGTAACTTGATTACCTAAAAGTGTTATTTTCAATCAATCAACTGTTGCTCTATCCTAAACTACTTAGGATCGAATATATGAACCCTTTATTTCCTTAAAAATACAATCTCAGAGAACTCATCACAATTAGACTTTCTTGATGCAAACCATGGACCTACCACAACTGTCATCCTTATCCAAACCTTGGCTGGCTATACTTTGTGAGACTCATGTAGGCAGAGCTAATATCTCAAAATATCACTTTCAACTTAAGAATATTAAAAAGCCTTCATTAGGAGACAAATCAAACTAAACAACTTGAGAAATGGAACGGATAACTTTCAGGACATATGGAAGAGGTATTCTAGATGCTTGTCAATGAGATGCTGATACATTTTTCCTTCTGGGACCATGGAGAATGGTTCTCTTCTCCTACCCCTACAATTTTGGATGTTATTCTTGATCAACAAAGACTGAAGCTATTACACTATGATTCGACGGAATAATCTCTAGTTTGTGACAGAAAGGTTCACATTGTCTAACCAGTTGGAATTCAACAACATCAACAATTAAGCCTCAATTTCGAACTAGCTGGGGTGAAACCAATTGGAATTCAGCTAAGCAATTTTAAGATGGAACTAAGTTGAGAGATCTAAAATATGGGCATATCACATACTAGAACTCTTCTTGCAGTCTCTTTTTTTCCTGGAATTGAAAAACAGCTGTAGAAATCATGTATTGAGCTAGAAAACATGCTTAGTTGTTCAAAAGACAACTCTAAATCAGAACAAACCAAAACACACACATCTTGGTCAAATCTGAACATGGAAATTAGCTCAAAATGAAAAAAAAAAGACAAAGGAAAACAAAAAGAGCTAGCTGAAATTACATATGATTAGCAAAGAACAGTTAACAAAGAAGTATTCTTTACAATAACATACACATGTGAACAGCTACTAACAGCAAGATTAGCTTCCGGTACTCAGATACAAACTAGTAAAGAGAAAAACACCACAATGTCTACGAAAAATAAAGAGGAAATAGCTCCACAATGATAGAATACTCAATAACATTAACACAAAAACAACTATCACTACACCTCAGTTCCAAACAAGTTGAGGTCAACTATACGAATCCTCACTGACCATGTTACTCCATCTAAACAATACTATTATTTCCCCACCTCCATATCTTCCATTTGTTTTAAAAAAAATACCATTTTGAACCCTTTCCATTTCAAATTCAAGCAACACCAAAATTTGGGTGAAAAACTATCAATACAAGTTCCCATAAAATGGACCAAAAATACAAGGAAAAAACTATAGTAGAACTCCACAATGATAGAATACTCAGACAAAATACTGAAACAATACAATACAATGATTTCAACAACCACACATCCTTCTATTCGTTCAAAAACTGTTGTAATTAAGACCCGTTCAACCATAAAAATGAATAATTTTTCACTTTATTTAAAAATCAGTGTCCGGCCATGAAAATTCCAAATGTTAACTAGTTATATTTCAAATTTGAAAAACAACTTATTAACTGTTTTCGTACTTTACATGAACATTATTCCAAATATTTTCTTATTTACTGCAAAAAGTATAACCAAATACAACTCCATCTTCAACTCCAACTTTGTAAATTACCAAAAGAGCGAAAACTTTTTGGAATCTCCACCCAAACGCCTGACAGAGAAAATGTACTAAAATTCAAAGAAGACAAGATCAAATAAAAAATACCCACTGACCCTTTTCGCATAAACTTCATAAAAACATAAAATTGGGTTTCAAAGAAAAAATGTAAATATAATCTCCATCAAATCGAGCCAAAATACCAATAAAAAAAATGGGTTTTTTGAGCAAAAAGAATGCTACCTGAATCTGTTTAGCTGAAAATTCATGGTTAATTTCAGATTGCAAAACTTTGAGCAAATCCAAATCTGCAATAGCTTTACGAGCTTGCCGTAACACTGCTGGAACTTTCCTCATCGCCCACAGGAATATAGAAGACACAGAAGAGCTCCAAATTTCAGGGGATTTGAAGAAACTGAAAATTGCACAAATAAACCAGTTTGAGGACTCTATTTAAGGTATAGGCACTTTTGCAGATTTAGCTACTTTTAAAGTTTGACTTGTTGAAAAGTAAACGATTTAGAAATGAATAAAACCTAAACAAGAATATAGGTTGATATCGACAATGTATGCGAGCTTGCATATACAATATTGTATTCTAATTTGATTATATATGATTTTTTTATTAGACCGAGGAAAATCTAATTATATGATATTAGTTACAAACAGTATTAATAACAATAACATAATTTCATAAGTGGACTTTAGAAGAAATCTTTATATAGTAGAGAGGTTGTTTACAGTTGAGGTTTCGACAATCCTACTTCCTTATTTGGGTTGGGAAGAATAAGATGTATATATATTTAAAATATTTTTTAAAAGGCACAATCTAAAAATATACCATTTAATTGACCTTAACCGACATTTATGTTTTCTAACTTTGAGTGTACACAAGAAGACACTTAAATTTGTATAAAGTTGAACAAGTAGGTACATACGTCTTACGTGGCAATTCACATCCAGTGTATTATTGTCACGCCCCAAACTCAAGGGGCGCAACTGGCTCCTAATGCCAAAACTCAGGCCTGAGCCGACTCTGCTGAACCATTTGCTACTAGCGCATGTCAATCACACGCAATCAAGAAAACAAACAAGTATATCTCGACTTAAAACTAAGCCCTCGGTCGGCAAGACCCCTGTCAACAGATCTATAAACGAAATAACTACTCCCAAGAGTTCATATAAAGAAATAGCCAACTAGCACAGAAGCCCTGATTGGACCGTCGAGGCCACCGTGATCTCTATACCAAAACTGAAAGCATGTATATATCAAGACAATACATCAAACAACTCACAAGTTTCAGCAACCCAACAAACTAGGCCAACATGGCCATAACGTAGCTACACCCCCCCCCCCCCACACTAGTCTGCAAGTCTCTAAGAGTAGTAAAGTTTGGCGGGACAGGGCCCCAGCCTACCTATAAAAATATATACAGCAAAGGCTAACAAACCTCCAAACTCTGGAAGCTCCGGAGGAAAAGGGCTAGCCAACCGGATAAAAGTCAACCATGATGCTGATGAGGTCTATTGGGTCGTCTGTCGGGACCTGCATGCATGAATGCAGCGCCCCCAGGCAATGGGGCTTCAGTACAAAATAATGTACAGAGTATGAAAGGCAATAGACTATGAGCAGGTATCCTAATATACTAGAATAATCCGATAAATAGATCAAGGATAAGATAAGTGTACTGACCTGCTCCTAAATCTTAACTTATCAAAAATAATAAAACAACAACCTAACCAAGCCCCCATAAGCTCGGCAGGAACAAACATCACACAAGACTACCTACTCAGGCCCCCATAAGCCCAGAAGGTGCCAATCATTCTATATGCCCCTATCGGTAGTCCCCTAGCCTCGTATGCAGTCACATAGCCCTCTTAGGCATTAATATAGCCCCCGTATGCAGCACATAGCTCTCTTAGGCATCAACATAGCTTATAGACAGCTCATAGCCTTCTTAGGCAACAACATGGCCCTGTAGGAAGCACATAGCCTTCTTAGGCGTCAATATAGCCCTGTAGGCAACTCATAGCCCTTGTAGGCATCAATATAACCCCGTAGGCAACTCATAGCCCTTTTAGGCATCCATATAGCCCCGTAGGCAGAACATAGCCCTTTTAGGCATAGATCACATTCTTGTAGCTAACCACAATAGCCCCAAGGGCAACAATAACAATTCAATAGCTAAAAACGAGCAATTTAGTTATAAGCAACCTATACAAATAGCCTCTAAGTCGTGTCCAACATAGGGACGCTACTAATTGAATAAGAATCCTGACAAGGGAGGATTATATCAACTCGAGCAGCCAACAATCAACAATAATGGCTATAAGTATAACAATGATAACAACTTAATTACATTGCTCCTAAGCTCTAAGAAAACATGTTGTAAGTAGGGAATAGCCTTAACATACATTTTTCGCTGAATTCACGTGTCCTAACGACTTTACTCACGGCCCCTCTCGATACTACAACAAGGCAGGACCATAATCAACACAAAAGAATAGAAGATGCCACGATAATCCCATAAAAGATATGTATTTTCATCGCAAATTGCTATTTGCGACTTATCAAAGCTAGAGTCAATGAAAGAAGGGTCTTACCTTGATTTTAAGTTCGTAATACAGCTCAAAACTTTAAAATATGCCCAAACCCCTGTTGTCCACACACCAAAGTACAATATGCTAGGAAATCGATAAAACAAATTATACCATGTTGACGAGCTCAATGCGTAGAACAACTTTTGTCAAGGACTTAAGTCACGAAAATCTGTAACTTGGCTGATCTTAGAAGTGAGTTTTGTGAGTTTTCTGGTTATTCACTAAGAAAAATGAAGGAAAAATGAAGAAAAGTCGAAGAAGATGATATATATAAAGTTCCACCGACCTAGGGGACCCACCTCACCTGCCTGCTTGCGCAGTCTTGCGAAAACGCAAATATCTCTCCATTCTGAAGTTGTATGAACAAACAGGTTAATGTGTTGGAAACTAGACTCGTAGACCTTCGATTTCATAGGTCGTGGGCACCGTAACTCTTTATAGATTGGGAGAAAATGTCCGAGACATTTGACCCAAATTTCAGATAAATCTTTAAAAAGGAACTTACGATAAGTTCCGCCAACTTTTATTTTGCCACTTACCTAACTTCAAAACTTGAGATACAACACTTGAACACTTAAAATAGGACATACAACATCATTCTTAATTTATTACCCACCCTCCTTGTCTTTCCATGAAGATACAAGTAATTTTAGACATTTCGAAAAGTTACAATTATGCCACATAGAATGCGTACACGATACATCTACTTATTCAACTTTATACAAGGTTTTGTGTCGACTTATGTACATTCAAAATTGTCAAGCTAAAGCCCAATTAAAAAAATGAATAGTTTCAAATATGTACAATAAAGTAATTAATTTACAATAAATATTCTCATGTTTTTATTTACATAAAAAATAGTCAAAAGTCACAAACGTATACACTGACTATACAATACTCCCCCCGTCCCATTTTATATGTCATCCCTTTCTATAAATAGTTGGTCCATAATACTTGTCATTTCATAAAATCAATGCATAAATTACCATATTCTTCCCTTTTTACCCTTGTGAGTTATTAGCCTTGAAAATGTACATTTGACCAACTTAGAAAAGCTAAGTAAATGATTCATGTTCATTGATTAAATTAATTAATCAAAATAAATTAATTCATATTCATTGATTGAAAACTTGTGTTCCAAAAAAATTAGATAAGGGTAGAAGGGTAAAGTTACATCATTTCATAATGCAAGTACAAAGTAAAAATGTGACATATAAAATGGGACGGAGGGAGTATAACTTACATATACATGAGTTATACACTGACTATACATTATCATATACTCAAAAAGTTGGATATAACTTAACTATATATGAAGTATACATTGACTATTCAATTCCGATCAATTCAAAATCACATCTAAACAGTCTCTTTGCTCTGGACAACAACACTAGCGTATACGGAAAAGGAGCATGCCTTAAATTCTAGAGTTGAAACACACTCGATATTTCGAATCATTTGATATATAATTAACTCAGAATAATTTACGTTTGCAGGACATCAAATTTTTAAGGAGGAGAAAAAGAAGGACGACAACAACAAGGACAAATCAGAAGATGTCGCCACCGTCGAAGGTCAAAGAAGAAAGTTCAAAGAGTCTCTTGATGTAATTTTCACATTAAAAAAGATATTTATATATATATATATATATATATTATACTACTCCCTCTATTTCAATTTATGTAACATATTTCATTTTTTGAGAGTCAAACAGTTTAAGTTTGAGAGGAATTTGCGTATGATATTTTCATTTTTTTTGAAATAAAATTTATTATTTATATATTTGTGAACTACGTAAAAAGTACTGTAAGTCACAATAATTGATAATTCAAAATATTTAGAAGATATATAAAAAATTTACAATCAAATATAAATTTATTTGAATCTCAAAATTCAAAATATGTCACATAAATTGAGACGGAGAAAGTACTGTACTACCTTTTTAAAACTGGCCAAAAACTCAAGACCATCCCATATAATGGCCATTCTTGTAAATCATCCCCTATAGTACCTTGCAGTGTACCCGCTTCTAGAGAATAAATAAATAAAAGAAACTTTACCGCTCAAATTAGGGCTTTTCTTTTCTTATTCAGCAAAGCACAAAGTCCTCAAAGTTCAGTGCAACAATGGCGAACGACGTAGACATGAGTGGATGGAGTGAGCTTCTACATTCTTCTTCGAAGCTTCTAGAACAAGCTGCTCCTTCTGCTCAGTTCCCTCCGCTTCAGGTTCCGTGAAAAAAATTCATTTTTTTTTGGTAATGTGTGTTGGATTGTCGTTATTATATCGTAGTTTTGAATGTTTTTTTTATTTGGAAATTTTAGAGGAATTTGGATCAATTGGAAGCATTAACGAAGAAATTGAAGGCTAAAACTTTAAGAACTGAAGCTCCGACTCAATCTATTGCAGCAACCAGGTACATTTTCTTTGTATTCAGTACTAGTAGTTTTTAAATACTATGTTATTTTGCTGTAAGTGATATTGATTATGAATTTTAGCTATATTCATTTGGGGTTTTGGTACAGTGAAGTTTCAAGTTGTGCTACTTTTGTATATCAACTTCTTGCAAAATCCCCCTTTTTCAAACTGTTTGGCATGCTTTATTTAAGCTGAGGGTCTATCGGAAACAACCTTTCTATCTCATAGATAGGGATAAGGTGTGTATACACTCTACCAGTCTACCCTCCTTAGACCTCACTTGTGGGATTACATTGCGTATGTTGTTGTTGTAACTTCTTGCAAAAAAAGTCAATTCATGGACCACTGAATGCTTGTTTGGCCAATCATCCAAAACCTACTTATTCTGAAAAATGCTTTTCGTCTTAGGTGCTTTTCGGAAAATAGAGGAGAAGCTTGTGTTTGACTAATTAATTTGAAAAGTACTTCTGCTAATGTTAGATCATCATTTGTGGCTCTGTGCTTGGAGGATGCTTCAATAAGTGTTTTTGGGTTGAAGTTACTTTTTAACTTCTAAGGAACAACTCTTGCTACTTTCAAAAGGTACTTATTTTTCGTAAAATCTTGGGCCAAAGTCCAAACACCTCAACTATCTAACATAAACACTTTTTTTCTTTCAAAAATATGTACTTTTGGCTTCCCCAAAGCTTGGTCAAACAGGTTATTAGCTTCAGATATTAATTAAAACCTTATTTCTCTTCCTCTTCCTCTTTATCTCCCTATTTCCCTTCTTTCAGTTTCCAGACACAGGTTTTGTTTCATACTCTCACCTGTTCTTTCAAAACATTTTTGAAGTTTATATTTATCTGTAATCCATTCACATACATTTTCAATAGATCAGGGGTTAGTGGTTGCAATATGGAGACTAAGAACTAACAGAAATGTAGGTTGTGTAGTGTCTGATTGTTTGTTTCCTTTGCTTTGAAAGGCTACTAGCTCGTGAGGGCATCAACGCGGAGCAGCTTGCTCGTGATCTCAAGTCTTTTGAGTTAAAGGTACAGTTTCCTTCCTATTTAGAGCTTTGCCAAGTCAGTTATTTATTTTTGATAGTGCTCCATGTTTAGAATTTGTGCACATAGAATGGATGATTACATATGAATGGTTTTCAGGTAATGGATTTGGTAGATGTTTTGTTAATGTGGATGTTTATCCAACAACATCAAAGCGAGTATTTGGTCTTACATATAAGTGTTACTTTAAGTTGTGCCAAATGTTTGTCAGATGCTGTTTTTGCCTATGTTGCTCAGGACTCTTCAAAAATGTCAATGGCCACTTTTGGTGAATCCGACATGGGTGCGGCATCAAAGTTGAAGAGTCCCCACAGCTTAGGTTTTTGATTTAAAAGAAAAAGCCATTAGAAGGAGGCTAATATTATGCATGACTACAAATCTTTTTGCTGCATGTGTCCATCATTAACTGAGTCAACTCATCGTAATGGAACACAAACTGGAATTATAATTAGTAGTTCTAAATGTAAGAATTAGAAAAAAAGGGTTGCTCCGTTTTCTTGAATAAGAATCTAAAGGATCATTTTTTATTCTATTGATGTTCTAAATTTGTTTGGTGAGGAATTGGGCTGGAAAAATCTCCCTGAGTTTTATCTGATTCTACCTTTTCTTAATTTTCTTCACATTCCTCTATTCCTTCCTCACCAGACGACATTTGAAGATGTTTTTCCTGCGGAGGCAACAACTGTTGAAGAGTATTTGCAGCAGGTATTTTTAATCTTTTAATGTGCAGACGACGTTCTTTTTGTAAGTACTACTATCATCATGCATTAATTGTTATCATGTTATGTCATTTGGGTTGAGCTCATTCACTTAATGTAGATGAAATAAATGATGTGTCAACTCGATCTGTCCCTCTTCTTGGAGATTGGTTATTGTAATATTGATAAAATAGCAAGGACTAAGATGATCAGATTCATGTAGGGTGACTTGACCTTCAAGGTAATGTCTAGAGACAATTTTTAAGCATCATGAATAAGTAAGTGGTGTTCAACATGAAGAAACATCAGCTGCAGTAGGATTTAGGTTTTTATCGGTCATTGGACCACTTTATGCTTTCAATTTTTGTTCCAATTTTATCGGGTGTCCCTGAAGGGAAGACAATTTTTTTAGGATATGAGGATCATTTGCCTCCAACACAACAAGCAGAAGAAAGCAATTGGGTTGGTAAGCCAACCAATATGCTCTCATTGGTAGTCAGCGTTGTCACTCTTCAATGCACTCTCTTTTTCCCAACTCTTCAAAGCACTTGAATATCCCAAGCCATGTTTTTTCTCTCAATATTTTTCTTTTACCTAACACAACTTTGAATAGTGAAGAGTTAAAGCCAAATTGAAGGATCTAGGATACTCAAAGGATGAATGTTTGTGAGAGATGTTCTGTTTTTGTCTTTCCTTGTTTCAATACATGTTACTTGTTCTCTTTCAAGGGCATATATTTGATATTGGTGTGTTTAAGTCTCTGATGTGAGTTCATGCTATATTATGCTAATTAAAAGAGTATTTCGATGATGCTGCACAAAGTACCTTTACCCATTTCATGCTAGTTCTACATTGCGTACATTAAGGTGAATAAAGAGTCGATGTTGAATAGAGATGCCATCATTGTTTGAGGATGACATCATTTCTATTTCATAGTTTCTTTTGGTATAAGGAGAAAATACCAATTTGGGTAGATGTTTTGGGCAACTTTTAGAAGTTGATGGTTGAGTCACTTATTCGTATGGAACTTTTTCCAGCACTACCTTGGTTTCACATTAATGGTAAAAATTTGATTTATCAAAAAAAATTACAACACTTGTCTCACAATCAGGAGGTCCGGCAATCAAAGGAGATTATTCGCATGGTTATGCTTTTCTTAATTGTGGATTTTATGAATTATAAGGCACTTGTAAAAACCACATATTACTTGTGTGTGTTTTACAAGATCTATTAGATGTTTTTATGCATAGTGTAGCAGTTGTATTCTTCCTCCAATTTAAAATCTTTCAAATGTGGATATTCTCTACCTACTGCCGTTTTGTTTCCCTGCCAGCAATGAGTAAAGGAAAAAATTTCAGCATTTTCAATGTGCTATGTTCTGTTTTGCTTGAAATGCATCATTGTCTCTGGATTCTTCACTTCCTTTTCTGCAGTTTGATCTTCTCTTTTTCATTGTCATTTGATTGCCCGATTTTGACTCTTCTGTAATATCCAACTGCATCAGATATTTCATGCATTACTGTATCTTACTTCATAGTGTAAATGTTAATAATTATTGTTCTTTTTTATGTTGGAATGCTGCAAAACAGATCCATGAAATGGCAATGGTTTCTGCAGTTCAAGAAGCTCAGAAGGATAACCTAAAAAATTTCAATGATTACATGATGAAAATTTTGGAGGTTAGTTTGCCCAGCTGCTTTTCATATGATGAGCTTTGTGGTGTGAGTTGCTAATATCATTGGATGCTTTATCAAAATAAATTATCGGCTATCTAAGTTTGACTTGAAAAATTTAAGCAGAGTGATACCTTTGTTATACCTATTGGCCGTCAATTACTTATATTATATTTCTTTGTATCTTGATTTTGATAAGTTATCCTATTTGATTTTGTGTTCTTTACCATGCTTATTTTAAGTCTTGTTGCACTGTGGAACTCTTTTTGTTACAGAACGACTGGAAGAAAGAGAAAAGAGACTTCCTCCAGAGCCTAAGCCGAATTTCAACCTTACCTAGGACAAATATCAGCGAATCAAGCCCTTTACGTGGTCGTCAGGGACAAATAGCATCTTTGACATATAGCCCTCAAATTTCATCTGGTCCTTCTAGCGTGGAGCCTTTAGCATTAGCTAATAGGCCCATCGTTGAGAAAAAAGCTGCTGCATATGGAGAAGTTGTCAAGAATCTCACTAGTGCAAGGGAGCGTGGTTTACCCTTTAAAGTAAGTTCTGCATGTTGGTTCTACACGACTTGATTTGATTCCTCCTTCCTTTGAAGCCAGTGAGATTTCTCTGTCTAGTTTTGGTGATTATATCCGTTACTGCTTCAACAAAGTTATTAGAGGACTAAAATGCCAGTGCTTACACCTACAAAAGAACATGAATATTGTGACGTGGGGACTCAAAAGGGAATGCTTGCAAAGTACTTAGATTTAGGAATTCTATCCAGTCATCTAATCAAAGGTCAAAGGGTAAAATATACATGAATCACTTATTTTGTAGTTTTCTTGGACAAATAATAGCGTATTAGTAAAAAAGCATGCAAGACGGACGGAAAACACAAGAAAAAGTGAAATACTGTGATGTGCGGACTGTAATGTTATACTATACCTGTCCTGCTACATATGATGCTATTACTATTTGAAGATTCAAACCTTTTTTTTTCAAACATTTCAAAGTATTTCAAATATACAAGATGCTATTTGTGGTATTTCTATGTTATTTCTTATTTAAAAAAATTAAGGAATTGATGTTTGAACTTACATCGGCAATTTGATGCTTCAACCGTTGTGCATCAAACCCCATCATTCCTCTTTTGGACAGAGGGAGTAACTTCTGTATTGCTGTTGGACAACCAAGCGATCCCTAACTAGTGGAAGTGTAATACTTGATGGGTGATATTCAGAATTTATGCATATTATCACTTTGACCTCTTCTTTGGTAGCTTCCTCTTTGATGTCCATTGGTTGTTTCACTATGCTGATTTTATTGATTGAATGGTCTTGTTAATTGCCTTAAAAAAAATTCATACTATGTTAGAATTTTGATCAATTAGCTGTGATTATTGTTAGCCTGCTACAGCTTTTAATTGTGCTCTTGAGAGTTTGGGTCTTAATGCATCTGGTGGGAAGTCAGTTGGCATTCAGAAAATCTGGCATCTATTGTCGGTATGGTGTCAAACTTGACCTTTGTATATCTTTAAATCTTGTGTTGTTAACATCTTCTAAATCTGTAACTAGTTATCAATTTAACAAATTTGTAACAGTCTCTGATGGGTGAAGATTCAGCTGTCCAACATAATGTTTCAAAGAAAATGTCTTTAGTAATTGGAGCTAGACGTCACCTAGAATGGGGTCATGAGAAGTACATCATGGAGACAATTCAAGCCCATCCTGCTCAGGTAATGAATTAGTGTTGATGTTGTCAGTTGATAAGCATTTCTATGATTTACTTCAGCACACATTCTATTTTTCAGTTCAAACTCGTGGTCTGTTCAATGTACTGTTAATTTGGGTCTTTAAATTGAGTTAAGGATAGCTTGTCGATTTCAACATTTATGAAGTTCTTTTTGGTCCTTTTCATATTCTGTTTTCTTCTTATTTGCCAATAAAGAAAAGGAAAAGTTCTGCCTTCTTTTTTTGGGGCTGCAGTGAAGGGTGAATGCGGGGGGGGAGTGTTCTTCGCCTCGTCACCAATTTGATTTAAATTGACATTACTGATAACTGATGGTCTTGCTGACTATTATAGGCTGCACTTGGTGGCGCTGTTGGTAATTTGCAGAGAATCCGCGCCTTTCTCAGGGTTAGTTTAGCATTTTTATTAAATGTCATTATTAATCTGCGATCTTCATTTTAGGATGCAGCATGTACCATTTTCCATGATTATAGCATTTTGCCTATTACTTTTCAGTTTCCATGACTGGATTTTCCTGATTGTTGTTCCTTATCTCAGATCCGTCTAAGGGACTACGGGGTTCTTGATTTTGATGCGGTTGATGCCCGTAGACAGCCTCCCGTTGATACCACCTGGCAGCAGGTTTGAATGCTTTACTCTGATTACACAAACCATCAATATGCAGGCTTTTGCATTTTGGTATGAGCTATTAGATGTTTCCGTTAAGTTTTTTTTTGATAGGTAATGTTTCAGTCATGGTTTTAGATCAACCCATTCAATCATATGAGCAAGTTATGACTCCAGTCTTGTTTGGTCTTGTATTTTAGGAATTGCCAATTCTTGTGTAAAACTTTTTGGTTGTGAATTTATCCAGCAAAGTATATCAAACTAGATCACCTCCTTGTGTTTCGGAAAGAAAATTGACCAGATCTGTTCTTTTTATAAGCATATATTGGGCTATATTTTGTGCGATAAGAAGTTTCACTTTCTTGTTTTGTTGTTGTCGGTTGGTGGTCTTGTGATCCTTCAAGATCCCAGTGTAGTTTGAGATTTGGATTTCTCTTAATAATTTCTTGAATTAACAAGGGTTCTTTACTTTTCTCTTACTATTGTGTTTAACAACCATTTTTGCTGGCTTATGCTTATGCCTCTCTTAAATTCATAATTTGTTCCCTTATTTGTTAATACTTCTTGCTTTGACTAGCACCCAAGTTTTTACAGACTACAGTGTCTCTATATGGTAATCTTGTGCTATTTTCATATTTGATAATTAGATTTTTTGCTTAGATTTGCATCATCTACTATCAATCTAACAACTAAGTAGTAGTTTTTTTAATAACTGTGGTGTCCGGGTCAGCTTCCTTGCATCTCGACTAATTCCTCGGGGTACCTAATAGAGGACCTCTATCAGCAACTTGTAGTAGAATAAAAGAAATACGAGTAGAAGGTATTGCTCTTGGTCATGAATTATTCTAATTTCTAAATGTGCATACTTCCTGTGTTTATCCTGTTTCTGCAACTACTTGAGCTTCTTACTGCACCTGTAACTTACCAAGAAAATGTGTAGCTCAAACTGATTTTGATTATTATATCTTAAAATAGATATACTTTTGCATGAGAACTGGCTACTACAATGAAGCAAGAGAGATTTCCCAACAATCTCGCATGTCCCACCAGTTTGCACCTCTGGTATGTGTTCTGTGGATTGGATATTTTCTGTACGTTGTCCATTCTCTTTTCATTTCAACATTCCCTGTTTTTTGCAGCTTACAGAGTGGATTTCCACTGGAGGCATGGTATCAGCAGAGATGGCAGCGGTTGCTTCAGAAGAATGTGAGAAGATGTTTAGGTTGGGTGATCGAGGAGGTCGACCGACGTATGATAAGAAAAAGTTGCTACTCTACACCATAATTTCTGGTTCTCGCAGGCAAATTGACAGATTTCTTCGGGAATTTCCTACACTTTTCTCTACTATAGAGGATTTCTTGTGGTCCCAATTATCTGCTGTACGTGAGTCTCCTGACAGGTCTTCTGTTGTCCTAAGTGAGGGGTTGGCACCCTACACTTTGGATGATTTGCAAGCTTACCTAAACAAGTTTGAGTCATCACACTATACTAAGAATGGAAAGGATCCGTTGGTTTATCCATATGTTTTACTTTTAAGCATTCAACTTCTTCCAGCCGTCCTATATTTGTCCAAGGACATGGGAGACGAGGGGTATAATGTAGATGCTGTTCATATGGCTATTGTCTTAGCGGACTATGGGGTCCTCTCTGAAGGTACATGGGTAGGTCAAAAATTTGGGGTCATGGATGCTTTTGCTGAAGCCTCTAGCATAATTAGGCAGTATGGATCATTTTACCTGCGTCATGGTGATCTGTTAATGTCATTGGAGTACTATGTGCAAGCTGCAGCAGCAGTGGGTGGTGGGCAGTTGTCGTGGAGTGGACGTGGTAATATTGATCAGCAAAGGCAAAGGAGCTCAATGTTGAAACAACTTCTTACAGAGCTATTGTCGCGGGATGGTGGTATTGATATTTTACTTGGTCCCAGGGGTACTGGAGAAGAAGGTCAACTTGGAAGGTTTTTGACTGATGAAAAGACAAGACAACAATTTCTGCTTGAAGCTGCTCGGCAGTATCAGGATGCGGGGCTCTATGACAAAGTGATCTTTTCTTTCTTCCTTTTACATAGTGACATGAATGAACTTATTGCTTTAACTTGTGTAGTTCGACATAAGACATAATAATCATTTCTTCATTCAATGACAGTAAATTATCTCTATAGCATGAGATCTATTTTGGGTTAGATTTGAAGTCATTTTTTGGGCAATTGTTGTGCTTAGTGAATAATGTCTTGTCATGTACTTTTGAGTTGGACTATCAGTTGACAAAGAAAATTCTCCTTTAAGGATTCTTGAATAAGTTGTAGCAGTGAATCTTTTTCTTTTTGTTGATAAAGTAATAAATTTCATTAATGTACATGTTATCAATTTGTGAATTTTGTGCGCCTTATAATTTCAGTCCATCGAGATTCAGAAGAGAGTGGGGGCATTTTCAGCTGCATTGGATACGATAAACAAGTGCCTTTCTGATGCAATATGTGCCTTGGCACGTGGAAGGTTGGACGGGGAAAGCCAGACTTCTGGGCTTATTCTTTCAGGAAATGAGATCCTGGAGATGTTCAAATATTACCCTGAGATCAGGTAATATGCAGATTTGTCCAGTAGTCAAACATTTTCTGTTGTGGCTATAAATAGTTTCTTAAAATGATGTTTTTGAATGCCTCTTTGCTGTTCTGGAATGGAAGCCTAATCTCATCCATTTTTGCAGTCCCCAAGAGAGAGAAAATGTGTTGGCACAGCAAATTGTTCTAAGACAGCTGGAGGCTGTGCTATCCATTCATAAGCTTGCAAGATTTGGAAATCACTTGGATGCTATAAAGGAAGTGGCGAAGCTCCCATTCCTTCCTTTGGACCCAAGGACGCCGAATTTCGCCACAGATATCTTTCAAAATTTGTCTCATCATGTCCAAGCTTGTGTACCTGACCTCCTAAAAGTTGCACTTCATTGTCTGGATAATGTTAAAGATACTGATGGGTCACTTCGTGCTTTAAGGGCCAAGGTAAATTTTACAGCATACATGTTCATGTTCATTCTCTTTCACTGTTTGTGGCTTTGCTCCTATTTCCCTTTGGAGTTGTGCCCACTTTGTTTATTATTTCCACTTTCCAGTTATGTTGTGTGCTTGTCCTTCACAAAATGTATTGCTAAGTTCAGATTTTCGCTAAATATGATGAAGACCTAACCTGACGAAGAAGAAAACAACTCTTTGAATAATGACTTTAAATAAGAGGAAGACATTCCTCTTATTTAGATGTAATATTGGTCTTTCAATTACATGTGACACCTATCATGAACCAAGTGTTCACAGATCTGCTTTTGCTTCTGAATCTGATTAACTAAATCAGATAAAAACAGCAGCCTAGTACAACGTTTATATCTGAAGATGTTCTGTAGTGCATCTCTGGGAACATATATTGGACAATGATTCTTATCATATATTAAGTCAAACTTCTTTTAATTAACAATAACATCTTGTGATAACTGATGTGAATTTGGTTCTGCAGATTGCAAACTTCCTCGCAAGCAATTTGAATCAGAATTGGCCTCGTGATCTGTATGACAAGGTTGCTCGCAGTTTATGAAGTAATCACAGTCCGTCTCTGGTGTTGTTTACTTTAGATGTTCAGCATTGTACAAAGATCATTGAACAGGCCAAGTCCGGGCATCCACGATATATTTGCTTAGTCGTTACATCTGGTAAACAAATCCTTAAGAGATTTTACTTGTTGGTGTCCACAATGGCAATCTTCTAGACAGTGAAGATGCAAAGTATTGCCAGTGCATTAGTTTCAAAATTTTCGAGTACTTAATGACAAATCATAAGTGTGTCTCGGTGTTAATGAGCATGTTTCTTTGCTCGCTTTTGTCTACAGCAGGATTTGAACACTGGACGTGTGCTTAATCTACACATTATGTGTTACGCGCTTACTACTAGACCAGAGTTGTGGGGCAGACATCTTCCTTCACTCTTGACATATTAACTAAGGGTGTCAAAAGGATATGAAAAATCGTTCGAACTTAATCGACTTATGTCATTGTTTTAGTAAAATCATGGACTTTTATTTAAGCGTATAACCGTCTTGAACAATTGGGAATCTTTTTAATTTATGAAAAAAAATCATGTATGTAAATATATTTTATATGTTAAATTTAATATATAAAAATATTTAATACTAATATTTTTCAAATATTAATATAATTTAGATTCTACGCGTTTGGTGACTGGATGACTTTGTGTCTTTGCTCTTTAATTAACCTTTAATTAATTATGCAAGCACTCCTATTAAATGTTTAAGATTAAACAATACGGAAACACGATTTACATTCATGGCTTCTTGGAGAAGAATTAAAGTGTTTTTTTAAGAATATATTTGCGAAATAAATATTTTAATAATAATATATTTTGATTATAGATTATAAAATATCCAAAATTGAGATAGTCTCCGTCTCTAATTACTTGTCCACTTTTGAATTGACACACCTACTAAGAAAATAATTATTGACATAATGAATTTATCATTTTATCCCTATTAATGATGAAGTAGATGAATTAAAAATCTAAAATTTTCAAGAAGTTCTACTTTTTTCAAAGTAATTACTTGAGGGTATAATAGTTAAAAATATTTTGTCCTTTCTTGATTTGTCAAAATGGACAAATAATTATGGACAACTAAAAAAGAAAAAATGGACAAATAATTAAGAACAGAGGGAGTATAATTTTTTAAAAATAACCGACCAAACTATCCCATTAAAACCCCTCTTTTAGCAGCTGCCTCTTCATTTTGAATGAGTGGCTAGTAACTAAAAGTACAAAAAAAGATGCTTTTCGAAAAGTTAAAAGTCAAGCGACTTTACCAACAAGGGTTGTGGTTGAGTGGTAAGTACTCCTTCATTCTTAACTAAAAGGTCTTGAGTTCGCGCCTCCTTGTACGGAGTCGCCTTTATTAGGGAGCGTTTTACCCTTAATGTGGGTCTTTTCGACGCGAATCCAAATTTAGTCGGGCTTCAATATAGGTACCAAACACCGGATGGAAAATAAAAAAAAAAGTAAGGCGGCTTTCAATGAATAAAAAATGAGTTAGGTGGCTTTCAATAAATAAAAATGAGTTGTAAAACACATTCAAATTATCATTTCTTTGCAACCTCAATTATTACTCTTATTATCAATTTGGGAACAAATATTTGATCAGCTGTTTTTGACCAATAATGAACTTGGAGTGCACGACAGACAAATGAGTCAAATATCATTTCTATTCCCAATTGAATAATTTTCAATAATCATCCAAAATTGTCCATGTGCATCTTTGCATAATGACCAGAATAAAAAACTATATATGTATATTTTGTAGGTAATATATAAACCTTTCAATACAATAAACTTCATCAAACACCAATCATCAAAGTTTTCTTCAATTCTCAAAACTTGTTTATTTTTTCTTTCTCCATGGATAACATGAATCTTGAAATGTTGAAAAAACAAGAAAATGAAGTAGCTATAATCATGGTTCCATTTCCAGCACAAAGCCATCTCAATCAACAACTTCAGCTAGCCTGCATATTTTCCTCATCATATGATCTTCCTGTCCACTTTATTGGCTCAGCTACTCATAATCATCAAGCTCGTGTTCGAGCCAATGGTTTAAAACCATCAGACATAGCCAAAATCCACTTCCATGATATCCCAACACCTGATTTTGCCTCCCCTGCACCTGATCCTAATGCATTGACCAAATTCCCATCACAACTCTTACCATCTTATAATGCTTGCACCCTTCTTCGCGACCCTATATCTTTGTTACTTCGTGACATCTCCTCTAAATCAAGACGAGTTGTCGTTGTTCATGATGTTTTAATGTCATATAATGTTCAGGATGTTAGTTCTTTGCATAATGCTGAGTCTTATATATTTAACTGTGTTTCTGTTTTCTTTATGTATTCTAGTTTTATATGTGTACCTAATGGAATGCCTATTCCACTTGATGAAGATTTACTTAAAAAGTTACCTAAACTTGAACCTGATGCACCAGAAGAGATCAGCAAGTTAGTTGAGTTTCAACTTCAGTTTAGAGATATTAGAGCTGGTGATTTATACAATTCAAACAAACTACTTGAAGGTATTGCCCTTATGTTCTATTACATTTTGTAGTATATTTTGCAATTATTAGCTTTCGCGTGATTATTTCAATCCCAACAGGTACTTCTCTTGATTTGATGGAAAAATTTGCAAGTACACAAAACAAGAAGCAATGGGCAATCGGACCGATATTTCTGGCTGCTAAAGTAGATCATGTATCAGATAAGAGAAACAAATGTTTAGATTGGCTTGATAACCAACCTCCAAGATCAGTTCTTTATGTATCTTTTGGATCATCAACTACATTTTCTGATAAAGAAGTGATGGAGCTCGCGATGGGACTACAGCGAAGCAAACAGAAGTTTGTATGGGTGTTGAGAGATGGTGATAGAGGTAATATCTTTAGTGAGGAAGCTAGAAGATTTGAGTTGCCAGACGGGTTTGAAGAAATAGTAGAAGGTGTCGGTTTAGTGGTCAGAGAATGGGCGCCACAACTTGAAATCTTGGCTCATTCTTCCACAGGGGGGTTCATGAGTCATTGCGGATGGAATTCTTGCATAGAGTGTATTACCGCGGGGGTACCAATGGCTGCTTGGGCTATGCATTCTGAACAGCCACTTAATGCTTTCTTTGTGACAGAAATCTTGAAAACAGGCCTTCTTGTTAGGGAGTGGAAGAAACACGAGGAGCTTGTCACTGCATCCGCCATTGAGAATGTCGTGAGGAAGTTAATGGCATCAGAAGAAGGCGACGAGATTAGGAAAAGAGCAGAAGAATTGGGAGCAGCAGTAAGGGAGTCCATAGAGAAAGGAGGTGCTTCTCAACTGGAGTTGGATTCTTTCATTGCTCATATTACTAGATAGACTTGCTTTTCACAACTAAAAATTTCTGTTTTGTAATGCTCTAGTACTACTGAATAATCGAAAATATACATTGTTCGTCGTATGGAGTTACCTTAATTCATCATACTACCTCAACAAAAGGGGTTAATTCTGCATCATGTATGTACAAATTAATTCTAGAGGACAAGTATAACTGTTGCATGATAAACATTTCAACGGGCATAGGAATCGATAAACAAAGTCTTTTGTCGTAAAACAGTATAATATAGGACATATGGATACAACCAATTTAGCATATGCAAACAACTGAGAAATGTAAACAAGACCATTAAGAGAGAAATACAAAGCAATAACTCACTGATAGCCATAGAAGCCAGACAAGTGACAGATAAACTTGAAATTTCTGTTGAAAAGCAAGTCTATCTTGTGATATGCGCGATAAAAGAATCCAGCTCTATTCGAGAAGAACCCCCCTTCTCTGTGGAACGCCTAACGGCTTCTCCCAATTCTTCTGATCTTTTCCTAATTGCATCACCTTCTTCTGATGCCATCAACTTCCTAACGACTTTCTCAATAGTGGATGCACTTACTAGCTCCTCACGTTTCTCCCACTCCCTTACAGTCAGGCCTATTTTCAGTATTTCTGTCACCAAGAAACCATTTCTTGGTTGGTCAGAGTGCATAGGCCAAGCAGCTATAGGCACACTCATGGTAATACTCTCTATGCAAGAATTCCATCCACAATGACTCATGAACCCACCGGTGGAAGAATGAGCCAAGATTTCGGGTTGTGGTGCCCATTCTCTTACCACTAAGCCTACTTCTTTTACCCTTTCCTCAAACCCTTCTGGAAGTTCAAATCTTCTATCTTCCCCGGTAAAGGCATCTCCTCTATCGGCTTCTCTCAATACCCATATGAACTTCTGTTTGCTTTGTTCAAGTCCCATCGCGAGCTCCATGACTTCTCTATCGGAAAATGTAGTTGATGTTCCAAATGATATATAAAG
>JAJOOO010014928.1:0-27994 GCA_029582685.1 Solanum piurae | reverse complement strand
GTGGCCTAACGACTTTTACTCATAACTCCCTCGATACTACAACAAGGTAGGACCATAATCAACACACAAAATAAAAGATACCAAGACAATATGATAAAAGATATGTATTTCTGTCGCAAAATGATGTTTGCTGCTTATAAAAGCTAAAGTCGATGAAAGAAGGGTCTTACCTCGATCTTAGGTTCGTAATACGCCTCAAAACCTTCAAATATGTTCAAACCCTTGTTGTGCCAACACTAAAGTGTGATATGCTATGCAATCGATAAAACAAATTATACCACGATGATGAGCCCAACACGTAGAACAACTTTCGTCAAGCACTTAAGTCGAGAAAATCTATACTTCACTTGATCCTAGAAATGGGTTTCTCTAATTTCTCTGGTTTTTAGCTTTAAAATGAATAAAAAGGTTGAAGAAGAAGATATATGTAACATTCCACCGACTTAGGTCCCCACCTCACGTGCCTGCTTGCGCAGTCCCACGAAAACACAAATATCTCTCTATTCTGAAGTGGTATGAACAAATGGTTTGATGCGTTGGAAACTAAACTCGTAGACCTTCGATTCAATAGGTCGTGGACACCATAAATCTTAATAGATTAGGAGAAAACGTCTGAGACATTTGACCCAAATTTTAGACAAATCTTTAAAATGGAATTTATGGTAACTTTCGCCAACTTTTATTTTGCCACTTACCAAACTTCAAAACTTGAGATACAACACTTGAACACTTAAAATATCACATAACACTTCATTATTAATTTATTACCCACCCTCTTGGTCTTTCCACGAAGATATGAGTCAATTTATACGTTTCGAAAAGTCGGGGTGTTACACACACTTAGTCAAATTTCCCTGATTTGCCTTCCATGCCTTGTCTTCTGATCTACGACCACCATCTACGGAGCGTCAATGGACCTACGGTCCGTAAATCACCTCCGTAGATGCCCTTTTCTGCTTTTCTTTCAGCTGTCTCTTTACTTTCGCGCCTGAACATTGTTCCTGCAAAATATTACAAAAACACATAAAAACCAATAAAAAAGGCCCTAGACACACATAACTTGTAAGTGGAATGTTTTAGAAATACCGCAACTCACGGTATATCAGGTACAGGATCCGCCAGGACCAGTACTACATGATAACTATAGGGTCAACTTTAATGCTGCTGAATCTGAAGACCTTTTACCCTACCCCCTCTACCTCTGGGGTATACATTTGTGGTGACTAGTGGTTTGATGCAGATGCTTATAGTGAGGGGCTTGTTTACTGGTTTGGCATCGGAAGATCCACATACTCACATAACTAAGCTAAGGAGTGTTTGCAAAAGTTTTGTGGGTCGACCGGACTTGGACATGGATGTCATTGGATTGCGAGTATTCCCTCTATCATTGATCGGCCATGTTTCTGTGTGGTTTAATGAGCTTCCTTATAACTCAAAATGCACATGGGAACAACTGATTGATGTGTTCCTAGCAAGATTCTTTCCACTGTCTAAGAAGCTGAACCACAAAGATAAACTCAACAATTTTGTAGCACTCCCTGGAGAGTCGGTGAGTAGTTTTTTGGACAGGTTCACTGCTTTCATAAAGGGTGTTCTGAATCACCGTATTGATGATGAGTCGCTAAAGGAGTATTTCTACCGAGGTCAGGATGACAACAGTAAGGTAGTGCTTGAAACTATCGCTGGAGGTTCATGTGGTGAGTGCACTTTCGAGCAGATTACGGAGAAATTGGAGAAGATCTCTCGAAACAATAAATCTTGGACCACTAGAAGCTCATATACTGGGAGGAACACATTTGTCGTTCAAGCTACAAACAACCAATATGCAGATGAGATTCGTGAGGAGATGGCACAGATGAGGACCGAACTATGGTTGGTGTTGAAGCATGTGAGGGGAGGTGCGGAGAAAATAAATGTTGTGAATTATTTGACTAGAAATCCACCATTGGTTTAGGAGTGTTACTATGAAGATGATACTTATGCGATGATTGATCATATGGGGGTTTCTGACCAAACGCCCAAGGTTCCAATACGGATAATTGGCGCCAAGGTCAAGGAAATCAAGGTCGGAACTATGGCAACTACAATCGAGAGGGTCAATATGTTCGATATGGAAACTCCAATCGCGACTGCGATGCGATTGCTCATGGCCGATAGAACTGTTAAGAGGCCCATTGATGTGCTCCATGATGTACTAGTTAAATTGGAGTCGTTCATCTTTCCAGCGAATTTTGTGATTCTTGACTGTGAGGTAGATTTTGAGGTTCCCATCATTCTTGGGAGACCATTCCTTGCCACTGGGTGAGCCTTAGTTGATATGGAAAAGGGGCAGATAAAGTTTAGAATGAACAATGAAGAGGCAACTTTCAATATCTATAGGTCTATGAAGCGGAGTAGTGAGCTCCAATCAGTATCTGCGATAACATATAGGGTTGAGAGTGGGTCTGAGGTACAGATTGAAGAGAGACTGGGTGTTGAGGTACTAGTTGCGGTTATGATGAACTTTGAGAGTGATGGTATTGAAAAGTATGATGAGTTGGTCGCCGCACTTGATAGATGTGAATATTGTGTGAAACCAAAGAAGCTAGAATTAGACATGAAAAATCATGATTCCCCACCAACAAGACCGTCTGTTGAGGAGGCACCGAAATTGGAGCCTAAGGCTCTACCATCACATTTGCGGTACGTATTCTTGGGAAAAGATGATTCTTTACCGGTTATCATTGCGGCAGATTTGAATGGGTGACAAGTAGAGTGTTTGGTTTCTATGTTAAAGAGGTTCAAGCGATCTATTGGGTGGACTATTGCAGACATTATTGGGATCCCTCCTAGTATCTATTCTCATAAAATCCAACTCATGCAAGATCACAAGCCTAGTATTGAGCACCAGAGAAGATTAAATTTGCATATGCAAGAGGTAGTTAAAAAGGAGACCATCAAGTGGTTGGATGCCAGAGTTATCTATCTCATTGCAGATAGTAGATGGGTGTGTTTTGATCAATGTGTGCCCAAGAAAGGTGGGATTACTATGGTTCCTAATGAGAGAAATTATCTTGTTCCGATGCGGCCCGTGACTGGATGGAGAGTCTGCATGGACTACCGGAAGTTAAATGCTTGGACAGAAAAGGACCATTTCCCTATGCCATTTATGGATTAGATGTTGGATAGACCTGCAGGTAAGGGTTGGTATTGTTTTCTTGATGGTTATTCAGGCTACAATTAAATTTCTATAGCCCTGGAAAACCAAGAGAAAACCACCTTCACTTGCCCTTTTGGGACTTTCGCCTTCAAACGAATGCCATTTGGGTTTTGCAATGCTCCAGCGATGTATGATGTCGATATTCTTTGATATGGTGGAGGACACTATTGAGGTATTTATGGATGATTTCTCTGTGGTAGGTGACTCTTTTCATTGTTGTTTGGATCATTTGGTAGAGGTGCTTAAAAGGTGTGAAGACTGCAATCTGGTGCTAAATTGGGAGAAGTGCCACTTTATGGTGAAAGAAAGAATAGTTCTGGGTCATCAGATTTCTGAGAAGGGCATTGAGGATGATAGAGCAAAAGTAGAGGTAATAAAAAAGCTTTCACCACCTATCTCTGTAAAAGGTGTTAGAAGTTTTCTTGCGCATGCAAGTTTCTATAGGAGGTTCATCAAGGACTTCTATAAAATTGCACATCCATTGTGTAAACTGCTCGAAAAGGATTATAAGTTTGATTTTGATGATGCTTGTCTGAGAGTATTTGGAGAGTTGAAGGAGAAGTTGGTTACTGCACCTATCATTATTTCACCGGACTGGGGATAACCGTTTTAGGTAATGTGCAATACGAGTGGAGTGGTGCTTGGTGTAGTATTAGGAAAGAGGAGAGAGAAAATTCTCCATCCTATTTACTATGCTAGCAAAGCTCCAAATATGGCCTAGAAGAATTATACTATGACTGAACAAGAGCTTCTTGCGGTGTTTTTCGCATTCGAGAAATTCCAACCCTACTTACTAGGTACTAAGGTCATAGTGCATACTAACCATTCTGCATTGAGGTATTTGATGGCGAAAAATGATGCAAAACCGAGGTTGATTAGATGGGTATTGTTGCTACAAGAGTTTGATTTTGTCGTAAAAGATAGAAAGTGGACCGAATATCAAGTTGCTGATCACTTGTCCAGATTAGAGGAAGAGGCTATGCTAAAGCTTGGTGATACGGCTGAAATTAATGATGTTTTTCTAGATGAATAGGTATTGGTTTCTTCTCATGATCTGATTCCTTGGTTCACAGACTTTGCTTATTATTTGGCAAGCGATTTGGTGCCCCCTGATCTGTCCTTTCACCAAAAGAAAAAGTTTATGCATGATGTGAAGAAATTCTTTTGGGATGAGCCTTACTGTGTGCCCGAGGTTGAGATGTTGAGTGTACTTGAGGTGTGTCATTCATCGCATGTTGGTGGTCATCATAGTGGTATTCGGACTTCGCATAAGATTTTGCAGTGTGCGTACTACTGGCCAACCATCCACCAAGATGCTCATGATTTCGTCAAGTCTTGTGACCGTTGCCAAAGAGAAGTAGGGATTTCAAAGAGGCAAGAGCTTCCTATGAACCCTATATTGGTGATAGAGTTGTTTGATATATGGGGTATTGATTTTATGGATCCATTTGTGAGTTCACATGGGATGAAGTATATTCTCGTTGTGGTTGATTATGTGTTGAAGTGGGTGGAAGCAATTGCGCTCCCCAACAATGAAGGTAAAAGTGTCATCGCGTTATTGAAAAATAATATCTTCTCCAGATTTGGTACACCTAAGGATTATCAGTGAAAGAGGTTCCCACTTTTGTAATAAGTTCTTCAAGGTGCTACTTGAGAAATATGGTGTCCGCCACAATGTAGCCACTCCTTACCATCCGCAGACTAGTAGGCAAGTTGAAGTGTCCAACAGATAGATCAAACAGATTTTGGCAAAGACTATGCATGCTAATAGAATGGATTAGTCAAGGAAGCTTGATGATTCTCGATGGGCCTATCGCACTGCATACAAGACTCCCATAGATATGTCTCCTTACCAACTTGTATATGGGAAGACTTGCAATTTACCGGTAGAGCTAGAGCATAAGGCTATATGGTTAATGAAGAAGCTAAATTTGGATTGCGGCACCGCATATAATCAAAGAATGAATGACTTGAATATGCTTGATGTGATTCGCCTAAAAGCTTATGAAAGTTTAGCCTTGTACAAAGAGAAGATGAAGATGTATCATGATCAAAGAATTGAAAAGCGATAATTTGTTGCGGGTGATCTTGTGCTTCTATTCAACTCTAGGTTGCGCTTGTTTTCGGGCAAACTCAAGTCCAAATGGGCCGGGCCATTTTTGCTCACAAAAGTGCTCCCCCATTAGGCGGTTGGGCTTGAGAACAATGAAGGAACAAGGTTCATGGTAAACGGGCAAAGGATCAAGATCTATCTGGGAAACGCGGAAAGTGTGCAAGAAGTTGTTGAGGTATTTATCTTGATGAAGTCTGAGTAATCAAGAGGCATGCGTCGTGCCACGATGTTAAATCAAGCGCTACTTGGGAGGCAACCCAAGATGTAAAATCTAGCCAACAATAGGTTCTTGTTTTCCGTTTAGTAGTTAACTTTATTTAGTTGCTTCTCTGTACTCATTTAGATAGTTGTTTTATTTTTGTTTTAGTGTTGGCTAGACATATCATAGGGTCCGTGTCTAAAAAATGTCCAGAAAATGTAAAAAGAAAGGGCTAATGGTTGCTACATGTGCAGGGGCGAAAAGCAGAATCACAGAAAAAGGTCTGGTGTAGAGGTCTATGGACCCCATCGACGGTTTGTGGTTCATTCCGCAGACCGTGAGTTGTGTCCGTAGATCCCAGGAAAGGTTTCTAAATGGTCTAAGTATGGATGTGATCTGCGGTCCCCATCTACGGACCGCAGATCGACCCACGGACAATAGATGGGGTTTCGTGGTTACAAACCCTAGTTCTTCCTGACCCGACCCGAACCCCTCTTAAATAAAATCCCCCCATTTTCAAATCATTCCCACTTCCCTCTATCCCATTTTCAAATCATTTCCACTTCCCTCCATTCACTCCCAAACCATTTCTAAACCTTCCCACTACTCCAATCACTCCATATTACGATAAATTTCCCATCAATCACCCTACATCATAATTCCAATAAAAAAATTTATACCACTCACCCCTAAATTCGCCAAGAGGTCCGGTGTCCGGGTTCATCACACAATCAACCCATTCCCATTGCTTGTAAGGTAATAGACTTTCCTTTCACTTTGAATTTCAATATATTGATTCATTATAGAAAGTCCGGAATTGGGTCTTGACCTTGGGTAGTTGATTATATGTAAATGCATCCTAAACAAGAACTACAAACACCCTTAGGACGATAGATAGTGATTGTGTGTCTTTATAATGTATAAAATCAGTGTAATGAGAGTCTAAATGCAAGTTTCAACTTAGGGTTCCTAGTTTTGTGTGCAATTACTGTGAATTTAGTAATCGAAACCCTTAGAATGATGAACTATCATAATTTATGTTGAAATGCATGATTAGACTAGGTGATATTGTTGAAATTGGTAAAATTAGGGTCAACATGAAGGATGCCTAAAACCTGGCACAAAGTTGATTCACGAGGCCACGACTACGAACCGTAGATCAGGTCTGTGAGTCTGCACACCACAAAATATGCTAAGTGTGGAACCATGGAAGTGGACTACGGTTTGTAGATCAGTCTACGGACCATTCTGTACATCCGTGGTCCCCATCAGAATCCAACTTTTAGGGACCCTTGATCTACGGAGGGGATCCACGAACCGTAGGTCAGCCTACGGACCGTGGATGCCCACTGTAGGTGGGCACTGAAGCCACTGTCTGAATTTTTTTCTGTTTTTTAATTTTTGTTCATTTTTAGTTCTAAAATCTTTTCAAGTGTGTTATGAGTGTTTTTGGTACTAATTAGACATCCACAGGTACCATGGCGCCAAAGAAGCAAGTGACCTACTCCAAAAGGGGCAAATCTAAATTCGTGGCACCTATTTTTAGGCTGATTTATGAAGACAAGGACGCGGAAAAGGATCCAGCATATGTTCCACCGGCCATGAGGACATCTCCTACTACACCTCGGGCTACCCAGAATACATCCCGGTAGGTGGTCACTGACATAGTCACTGTCTCCCAGTCTGATGAGGAGAACACACTGATCAGGTCATCGGCTGGTTCTGCTTTCGGTTCTGAGGTTGGTTCTACTTCCGTCTCAGAGTCTGCCACTGCTTCCAGGTCTGAACCCGCCCATGCTTCAGGCTCCGGTTTTGATTCCACCACAGGTTCAGGTTCACAGGACAAAGTTGTCTAATCTGACGAGGCCACTAGTTCAGGAGAAGTGTCGGTGCCCCGAAACTATGACCCTGATCCGGTGGTTGAGGAACCAAGTAGATGGTGTGTTTAGGGGCAATGGAAAATATGTCGGGATGCCAGAATATGGAATGTGATATAGAAGATAGCTTGGCTTATTACTGAAGAGTGCAGAGTCCTCACGGGGAGATTTCACACTATTCCTGACATCCACCGGGTTTTTCAGCTTCACAAGTGTGATTGGATGGCTCGAGACCCCGGGATTTATAGCGAGGAGATTTTGCGGGAGTTCTACGCCTCTTATGTTGCCACTCTCCTAGGCTCAATCGACACGAGGTCTAAGACCACAGCCCAGGACCCTCTCACTTCTACTATGGTCTGAGGTTTTCCAGTGGACATATCACCTACCACCATTAACCAATTCTTCTACTCCCCTGTCCGTGATCACACTTGGGCATTCAACACAGCCGAATTTGACTACAGATGGGATATTGTGAGGAGTAGAGCCTTCACACGTAATGCTGAAAAGAGGGAAGTTGTCTTACTGTGGTTGGACAAGCACATAGCTGCGGATGGAGAACGTGCGGAGTGGGTTAGCTCACCACGTTTGGGTATTCAAAAGGCAACCTTGAATTTGGTGGCCAAGTTTTTTTGGTTGTGGTGCAAAACAGAGTGAAACCCACAAAGGCCAACAATGCACTTACATGGGACAGAGCAGTAATGGTGGCAGCATTAGTAGTTGGGTTTGAGATCGATTTCTCCTTCATGCTGCTGGCAGAGATTCATGAGAGGGCGTTAAATACCTCCACTACTTACCCTTTTTTTGCCTCATTTTTCAACTATGCAGGGACTCTAGAGTGCTAATCTGGCATTGTGACAAACTGATACAGGCAATGGGGACCTTAGATATTGGCATGATTCGAGACGTGGCAAATGTGGCAGCACCATGTAGAGGGTTGCGGATCGATGTGCCATTTGGTACTGATTTAGTAGATATTGTGGAAAAGAAGCACGGCGATGAGCCTGCCCCTCCAACCCACACTGATGATTCCCTGGCCTCCTCTTCTAAGGCCGCTAGTCAGGCCCCCAGCTCATCTAGAACCACCCCGCCTTCTCGAGCCTCTGTTGTGCCGTTAGCTCGAGTTCAGAAATTTGAGGCGCAAATGGCCACACTGCTTTACCATGTGAATCCATGGATGCAGAAGTACATTGTAGAGTCTGAATCTACGATGGAGCGGATGATGGCGGCCATGATGGACCAGAAGGTCCAGGCCTTTCATAAGCGTTTGGATGCCTTCGAGTTGCGAGTCCTCGACCAACCAGCAAAACTCGAGCCTACCCGTGCCTGAGGGAAGAGGCACCATTCTAGTCACATTGTTGATACTACGAGGACACTCGAGAAAAGAAGTGAGAACGTCTGCAGAGTGAGCAGGATAGATGGACCTCCATTGTGGATATCACTTGCACCTGTAGAGGTTTTGTGAGAGTGCCTTTAGGGCCTCGAGTTCTACGCCTCTTACTGAGGTGGTTGATGTTGTGGCAACTGATGTGGGCACCACTGATGGTAGGATTAGACTGATTGATAAGACTACTGAGGGTGCTAGGCTAGATGATGTGGGCACTATTGAGGGTGACCCAAGTGTTGTTCCAGCGGGCTCCGAGAAACTGGACCCACCCGCTGGTTGATGAGTCTTCGGCGCTATGCGCCACAGGTTTGTTTCAACCAATCCATTACTTTTTACTATTTTTTTGTTGATTGGGGACAATTGCACCTATTTTTGTTGGGGGTGGGGTAAATGGATCGTGAGTGATAGGGTGAAGTCTGAGTAACCCCACTCATAATCCTTTCTTGCGGTTTTCTTGCCTGTATTTTTTTCCTCCAAGAGACTGCTTAATTTCTACTGAACCGGCATGTGTTAGGATTGTATGTGTAGAAGAATGATAAAGTATGAAGCATGATGGAAAAAGCTTTTTGAAAAAATGATACCCATCAAAAATTTATGATGTGTGCTAAAATATGTAAACTAGAAAGAGTTGAATGTGTTGGCTCTAAGTATGACAAGATAATGAACCAAGTTGATGGCATGACTTAAGCTAAAGCTTGGATTAGGTAATCTGATAATGAAACTATGTGCCAAGAGTGTTTGAGAATAGTTGATTGTTCAAATAGTTTTTGTGCAAATCTAGAACTTGCCCAGTTAGTCTTGCTAAGACAATCTACTCTAGAGGCTAGAAAGTGATCATAGGCCCTTGTTCTGATAAGTCCACAAATTTCCTAAAAGGAATCCAACCAAATGAAATTAATGCTCCCTTTGATCCAAATGTTGTGAGCCTAAATTAGACCATTTCTTTCTAAACCCCTAACTCACCTTCCCAATAATCTATTGTGTTGACCCCGGTCCCTCCTTGGACATGTGCACCTCAACTTAGGCCAAAAGCCTAAGTTGAGGGTGGCTAATGTAAAAAGTGACCTCAATCTTGGCCATGATCCGACATTGGGTATTGTGCACCTCAACCAATAGAAAATCCATAAGTTGAGGGTGTCTATGAAAGAGGAAACCGAAAGAATAATGGGTATGAAAAGAGTTTAGTGTTGAAAAAGAGAAAAAGAAAAGAGAGGAGAGGATGTGACTTGTTGAAAGCTAAAGAAAAGAATAAAATGCAAGAAAAAGAAGAAAGTGAAACATAAAGAGCTACAAAGTCTAAAGTCACATCCATGGTTGAAGAGAATCAAAGGAAATAAGGTAAAACGGTAGGATGTAAAAAATAGGGCAAGAGGTAGAAAGCCTAATGTAATGTCAATGAGGGCAGAAAGTCACTAAAAAGCACCCAAATGTACCACACCTGACCCTGAGCCTACGTTACAAGCCAAGAAAGTCCTATACTTTTCCTAGAACCTAGTTTGGAGAGTTTATGCAGTGAAAATAAGGGCAAGCCTATGGTATTGAGCACTCACTGTACCGGAAATTAGTTCTGAGCGTGAGTGTTGAATGAATCCTTGTACTCACATCATATTCATTGTGTGAGAAAAAGGGGAATTCGTTGAAGTAAGGGCACTAGTTACATTATCTTAAAGTTGGTACCTTGGTGATAGTAAAACAATGTATGTTGTGTGTTGAGTGGTTGATCTTTGTCATTTTTTGATTCGCACAAGTTAGCTTGTTGGGTCTGAGAGAAAATATTTGCACTCGAGAAGAGAGTCGGGGTAGAGAGCCATGTGATTGATTGTGCTTGAAATACTTGCTTCTATACAAGTGTCGTTTAGAGTCTTAGTGCGTCGCTTGAGGACAAACAACGAATTTAAGTTGAGGGTGTTGATATACCGTGAGTTTACGGTATTTTTAATACATTTCACTTAGGAGTTGTGTGTGTCTAGGGCCATTTTGTGTTGGTTTTTATGTATTTTTATCATGTTTGCAGGAAATATGTTCAGACGTGGAAGCTGAGAGACAAAACTGAAGGATGTGCAGAAAAGGCCATCTACGGAGGTGATCCATAGACTGTAGGTCTATTCACGCTCCGTAGATGGGTGTCGTAGATGGGCAGGAAAGGCATTAAAGGAGATCAGGGAATTCTTGACCAAGTGTGGAACCACGGTAGATTGACCTATGGACCATACTGTTGCTCCGTTAAATTATTCAGAGAAGGGGTTCCAGTACCTAATTTTGAAGATTATAAATGTGGAGCTACATAGAAGGATCTACGGACCGTGAATCAAACCACGGTCCGTACTGTTGATCTATTGTTTGCATCAGAGATGATGATGTTTTGGAAGCTGGAAATTTGCCTAAGTCCTGTGTCACGGAAGGGACCTACGGACCATAGGTCAATCTAGGGTGGTCCGTAGGTCAGTATCGTAGATCGAAGACGCGTCCTAAAACATTATTTTCTTATTTCATTTCCTTTTTAGTTAGGACTTATTTTTCTATATATAGGGCATGCAAACCTCATTTTTGGGGTTAGACTTTATTACTTTTATTCTAGTTTTTGACTTGGGAAATTAACTTGCAATTTTAGAAATTCTTAATTCCCTAAGTTCGTTTTGAAGATTTTGGTTTTGGAAATTCAAGTTGAAATTCTGGGTTTATCATTCTCATTACGTGTGTTTATGATTTCTTCATCAAAAAATATGAATTGTGCTCTTGCTATTATGGGTAACTAAATCCACAACTAGGGTTGTGGGAACCAAGAGTGATTAACAACGTATGAATAATAACTAAGTAATTCTTGAATAGTGTTATTGCATGCATTGATAATTCTTTCGCTTAGAAATCTTTTTAAAGGTGGCCAACGTTAGAACTTGCCTCGTTACTACTTGCCGGACCAAGGAGGTAATTAATGAGAAAAGAATTATCAAAATAAATTTAGTATAATACTATCTAATAGTCTAATGTCGATTGGTGCGAGGGTGAAAACTAAGCCATACATCAATGTGATGTCTACTATGAGGTAAAGGTAATAGTTAGTAAATTATACACACGTAGCCGGACTAAGGTGCGGGGTGAAATTCTCTAGATGCCGGACAAAGGATTTAGAGATACCTAACTTATCACTTTTGATGTAATACACTAGGAAAGGATTGCTATTACTAGGATTACCACATTATGAGCTTATGAGGAACACATATACCCTAGTTACTTTCTCATCTTGATAACAACTAAAGTTTGAATCTTGCTCATTGATTAATTACATAATTTCCTGAATTTGTTTCACAAATCCCCTCCTTTTATTACTTGTTTTCAGAAATACATTGACTAAATGAATATAATCGTTGGTTAAAGTTAAGTCTAAACCATATTCCCCGCGGGATCGACCCCAATCTACAAGTTGAGTTCTTTACTTGATAACGATCGCTTATGCTTCTTTAGGGAGGTGTAATTTGAGCGTATCAGATACCTCATTGAATCCCCATGAAAGGGTTACCATTAGGTCTACAGATTCAAGGTTCATCATTATAGTAGTTCATAGATTTATCATGAAAGGGCTACCATTGGTCTACCGACTCAAGACATAGCCTAGAATACTGATTTAATCATTTATGAAAGGGATGTCATTGGCCTACCGATTCAAGGTACATTATACTTTGAGAAAAACCTTCATAACATGTAACCATCATTCACAGGTGTATCATTGATAATAGCCTTTTAATCAACACAACAAGATTATCATAGTCATAGACATTTCATGCATAGTCATGTGTAGGGGTATGGGTGAATGATCTTTCAACAATACCTCAATTACACCATAGTCATAGGATGTTCTCTTTCTAAGTGAATTATAAGCTCATACACAATTCTCATAAACATACACAAACCCTCATAATTTGCCCTTCAAGGACCATAAATCACATTAAACCCAAACATCTAGGATTTATACATTAGAAAAGGATAATATCATGATTCAATAAACTCAATCAATATAGACATAATCTATTCACATGATTTTATAATTAATCAACCTACATCATGAAGTCAAAATTTTGTAATTTGGGGAATTCATGGGTTCTTAGGAGGATTTATCATAAATCAACAATTAATCATTAATTCAATCATAATACATCATAATTCAACCATTGAAACCGTTTTAGAAAAGAACCCATGACTTAGAGTGAAACTCCACCTTTTTGGGGAAATTAGATACTTTGAAATCTAGTTTTGAGGGGACTCTATGGGTGAAAGATACCCATAGATGAAATTCCACCATACCTAAATGGAGTTTTACCCTTAATTTGTGAAGAAAGACCTTGATTCCTTAAGCCCTAGCTTCCATTTCTTCTTCTTCTTCTTCTTTGGGAACTTCTAGAAAGAGAATTTTTTTAGAAGATGAATTATTTTGGGTTTTTTGGAATAATGAAGTAAATGGGTTGTTTTATGACTTAAAATCATTTATATATGTGAAATAAAACAATACAAATCAACCTCATTAATTAACTAGTTAATTTGGAATCTACCAAAAAGCCCTAACTAAGCATCCCATTCCCATGGACTACGCCCACCTTCACGACCCGTCAAGGTCACCACGGCCCGTGGTGTTACCCATGGCGACTCGCCGAATGTATTCTTGATCGCCCTTTGTCTGCACCCTTAAATCCTTTTTGCACTTCCTGCCTTGCAGCTATCATGTCCCGGAGGAGCATCGACTTGGGAATTCTTCTTGAGCAGGATATGGCCATGAGGGCCAAGCATAGGCAGACCTCCTTGCCATTCCTAGTCCTGATTACTGAGGTATGTCGACGTGCTGAAGTTCCCCGGGATGCTGCTAGAGATTTTGATGTTACCCCGTCCTCCTCCACTGACATCCGGCGTATTGAGGCCAAGTATACTAGAGAGGCGGCTGACAGGAGGAGGGAAACTCTGATGGACACATCCCCGGGGTGGATGTTGATTCGATACGTGCAGAGGCATCTTTGCCTACTCCGACCTCTAGTCCTTTAGGTAATTATGCCCCTACCTCTTCTTCACATTCTTCAGGTACATTTACCTCCTCCCTGCAGACCAACTTTATGCAGGCGATGATCCCGAAGATGGGGCATTTGGCCCATTCAGCTGATGTGAGGGTGACCTCATTCGAGAGATATGTCCCCTTGATGATTGAGGCTGCTATCTTAGCTACACTGACTCCCCTTCGGGCTTCTGTTAATGATCTGGCTACTAGAGTCACAACTTGTGAGAGTAGGTAGGGGGAGACCTCCGAGGTTACGGCCTTGAGAGCCGAGGTAGCTACCTTAAGGAAGGACGTAGACTATCTAAAGAATATTGATTTCACTTCATTGTTGGAGGCAACTGACGACATGGATTGCCCTGATACTGCACATATTCCTTCGGGTACCACCGGAGACATACACATGGAAGAGGCAGCGGTTGATGAGTCAGATGATGAGACTGACGAAGAGATGATCGAAGTCAGAGAGGAGAGCATATTTGGAGACTTGCTGGATCTTGAGGAAACAATTTTGCAGTCGGTGATCAAGAAATCGCTCACCGAGACATTCATGGCAGCTCCTAGTGGATCTGGTACTGTTGTTCCTTCTGAGTTGACTACAGGTACTAAGGACCGAGTCCAGACTGACACACTGGGCACTGATGCCCAGATAGATGGAGCGACTGTGTAGACATGATCTCCTCTTTACCTCCCTCAGTGTCTTACTTTTATTTTGACTTCTAGATAATTTTTTTTGCATTTGAGGACGAATGATTTTATTTGTGGTGGCGTGATGAGTCCACAAATTGGACTCATTTAGGGCTATATTTTAATTGAAATTTTGTCCTCAAATGCTTATTTTATCTCAATAGCTGATTAAAACCCTTAGATTTCAGATATTTGAAGTTTGAAGAAAATCATGGATACTACTTCGCAAAACGGAACAAAAAGGATGAAAAGAACAAGAAAATGAAGGCATGAGGATCGTCGAGTGCAGTTGGCGAGTAGCCGAAGGGTCTCACTTCGCCTTTTGTTCCAGTGTGATGAGCCTTGAAGGAAAGGATCAAGTTGGCGGAAAAAGGGAGCAGTCGGTGCATCGCCGAGGAGTTCCGCAAAGCAGTACTATGTCGCTCAATGACCCAGAGCACGACGATGCTGAAGGATGGTACAAGACGGCGATGAACTACACCAAACTGCTAATCGTCGAGTTGATCAGGGATTCCGACTAATGTCGCCGAATGATCTGCTGCAACACAAATTTTTAAAAAATATAAATACTCATTGAGAAACACATTTTTTGTATCAGATTTTAGATATAGAACAATTAATATAATTTTAGTACTTTTCATTTTACTCTCAAGTTTGTAAGGGTTTGAGACTTGAAGAAGAAAAGGGTTTCATCTCTTTCGATTTGGAAGTGGGTCTCTTGGATTCTTCTTTTTTTGCTCAAATCAAGACTTATTTCTTCATACCCATTTGAATGCAAGCTCATTTAGGTATAAATTTATATCTCTTGATGTGTGGCTAAAAACCCCCATTCTTGGGGTGTGATTTAGCAAATATGTGTTGATATTATTGTTGGGTCTTATGATAGCTTAGATGTATTTTAATGGTGATTTCACCTAGTGGTTATGGTTTAATTTAATGGGTTTGTAGTTGCAAATAAAAAGCCACCCATGTATTTTCGGCTTGCCCGAGAGGGAGGTCGCGAAACCAAGACCGCTAGATTGATGACCTAAGGAGTGGGTCGACATGAGGTTCAGCCCGAGAGGGTGAACCCTAGTCCCATATCCTAACACTCAGCTCGAGAGAGTGAGTGGGGTAAGGCGTAGGCTAGACTTCATGCGGCAAATAAGTGTCCGAGAAGAACGCATTTGAAATGAGTTAAGTTGCCCGAGAGGGAACTTATTTCTACCTAAAGCTTATCCAAGTCACTATTATCTTGAAAATTTCCTATCGAAAACATGTACCCAACTATTTATCTCAACTTGTATTGCGGTAAAACCCCAAGAACTCTTCCTCATACTTGATTGCCTTGTTATTTTTGTTGTTTTTACTTACTAGTGACAAAACCCCCATTGTTATTTGACACTTTTGTGTCCCCCTTTAATTTACAATGTTGTTAATCGTTAATGCCTTTAGCTACGACTAGTTAGAACTAAATTTTATTTTTCTATTATTCTCAAAACCTCTCCCTTGGGATACGACCCCAACCCTTGGTTGGGTTACTATACTATGACACAATCGTAGACACTGGTACTAGAAGTTATGTCGTTAATTACGCATTCTAAACATCAAAATGGCGCCGCTGCCGGGGAGTGGTGTTACTTGAGAATTCTTCGATTTGTAGAATTTTTTGTTCTTCTTAGTTGTAGTCTACTTACCTAATTTTTTGTTTTGTTTTGAGCATCTGTGTGTTTCAATAACCTAATGAGTGTGAACGGCGAAAATAGCTGCCAAGCAGGCAACCCAGTGGGTTATTCTTTTCATCGAGGTGATATTGATGATATCAATAGTGTGTACAACCCTGCCCAAGTGGGTGAGATGGATGCAATTTGCGTGCCACAGGCAGACGAAAATGCAGCATTTGAAGTTACTAGCACAACACTCCATCTCATACATTCAAGAGGTTTATATGGAGGGTTAGAGCATGAAGATTCGTATGAACATATATGAAGCCTCATAGAAGTGTGCACCTCTCTGTCATTCAAGAATCTATCGCAAGAATGCCTACGGCTGCGCTTATTTCCATTATCATTAACTGGGGAATCCACTAAGTGGTTGATCGAATTCCAAAGAACTCCATCAAGTTATGGAAGGAGTTGGTTATGGCTTTTCATGAAAGATTCTTCCCTCCATAAATAATGATAAAACTGAGAGACGACATTCAAAGTTTTAATCAAAAGGAGTGTCAACCAATTCACAAATCATGGACACGATTTAAGATAATTTGGCAAAAATGTCCAACGCCTGGATTGCCGAGTAAGTTATTGCTCCAATATTTTTACCATACTCTGGATTCAGTTAATAAAGGGATAGTTGATCAGCTGGTGCAAGGAGGAATAATGTTACAATAATTTGAAGTAGCATCATTTATCCTAGATGCCATGACTAGAGTCAATCAAGCATGGTACACAAAAGATGACCAAGTTTCCCCACTGTGCTTCAGATTAACGCAAGTACAACACGAAAAATAAAGGGAAAGGGACGAAAACATCAAAGAGATGTTGTCTCAAATGGAAGTGATACACAAGAACATGAAGGGGACGTATGGATTATTTCTAGTTGATGAGGGTTCTCCTTCTAGTTACTTAAAACCGGGAGAGAATCAAGGTTGGAACTCCAAAAGAATTGAAGGGGATTCTTTATCTGGTTTACTTAAGACCGAGGGAGAATCAAGACTGGAGCTCCATACGATATGAGGAGGATTTCCACCCATGTTATCAATAGCAAGGCATAAATAAAGGTCGGAACCATTATAGGGGTGAAAAATCAAGGAGTTATTACCACGATTGGGCTGAGCAACATTACCATGAGGAAGACCGTACTCAATTGAGTAAAAGCCAGAAATCAAAAGAGAGCACAAGTAGTCCTCGGGTAAATGATCTATTGTCATGCATACTTGATAAAGTGGAGGGCTCTGATGATTTGCTAAAAGGAATGAGAGATGACTTTTCATCACTAAACAGTAAACTAAATTCTCATGTTGATGCCATCAAAACACTAGAAGGTCAATTAAGTCTATTATCAGCTAAATTAACATACATGACACTAATGGAAGATAATAAAAGAGGGTTAGTTGTGGTAACCCGTAGTGGAAAGATAGCAAAAGGGAATGTGATGGAAGATGAGGACCCTCGAATGCAGAAAGAGAGACAGGGTATAGAGGTACGGGAATCACCTATTCCACAAAACCTTGCCAAAGAACCACAAGATGATGCAGAGCAACATGTTCAAGTTCCAAAAAAATGCAACCTTTACCCAAAATACCTCCATCATTTCCTCAACGTTTGAAAAAAAAGAATGAAGACGAGAAGTTCAAAAAAAAATTGTCAGTATTAAAGAACTTATCAATTAACCTCCCTCTGGTGGAAGCATTGTTGGAAATGCCGGGATATGCCAAATTCATGAAGGAGCTGGTTACAAAGAAAAGGAGCCTGGAGTATGAAAGATTGAGGTGCCCCATAGTTGCAGCGCAATTATGAAAAATGAGTCAATCACTTAGAGAGAAGATCCTGGGGCATTCATAATTGGCATGCTCCAATTCGCTAAAGTTTTGTGCGATTTGGGAGCAAGCATTAACTTGATGCCCTATGTAATATACAAGCAACTGGGTTTGGGTGAACTAAAGGAAACCACAATGAGACTTCTTATGGCTGATCGATCAATCAAGCACCCAGTGGGGATACTCCATGACATATTTGTAAAAGTAGATCGATTCATCTTTCCGGCTGATTTCGTGATTCTAGATTGTGAGATCGATGCTGAAATCCCCATTATTTTGGGAAGGCCATTCCTAGCTACCAGGAGAGCATTGGTGGATGTCGAAAGCAGAAAATTGAAGTTCCGCGTGATCGATGATGAGGTGACCTTCAATATTTGTAAATCCATGAAGCAACCAAGTAATATCTATGTGGTGTCAACTGAGGATGTTATAGATAAGGCAGTGGCAAGTGTTAGCCATTTAATGCGAAATAATGAACCCCTTGAGTCTGTACTCGCTAACTATGATGAATCAGAAGTTCAAGGCTATGAGGAAGTGGTAGCTGTCATATCCGGGTTAGGAGTATACTCAAAGAATCCAATCAAGTTGGATATCGAACTGAAAAATAGAGAAAGTCCTCCTACAAAGCCCTCAATAGAAGAACCCCCGAATCTTGAATTAAAAGTCCTACCCTATCATCTAAAATATGCCTTCTTAGGAGCCAATAATACGTTACCAGTGATTATTGCAGCCGATTTGCTCAAAGGGTAGGTGAAATTGCTCATTGAAGTACTGCGGAAGCATATAAAAGCTATTGGATGAACAATAGCCGATATAGTAGGAATTCCTCCTGCGATCTATACTCACAAGATTCGGCTTGACAGTGAATGTAAACCTAGTGTGGAGCATCAACGAAGATAGAACCCTCCAATGCAAGAGGTGGTGAAGAAGGAAATCATCAAGTGGCTAGATGCAAGAGTGATCTACCCTATCGCAGATAGTGAGTGGGTAAGTCCAGTGCAATGTGTACTGAAAAAAGGAGGTATAATCGTAGTTCGAAATGCAAAAGGAGAACTTGTGCCGACAAGACTGGTGATTGGGTGGAGAGTATGCATGGACTATCGAAAGCTTAACTCATAGACTGAGAAAGACCATTTTCCAATGCCCTTTATGGACCAAATGCTCGACCGGTTATCAGAAAGGGGGTGGTATTACTTTTTAGATGGATATTCCGGTTATAATCATATCTCTATCTCACTGGAAGACCAAGAAAAAACCACTTTTAGCTGCCCTAATGGAACATTTGCATTAATAGGATGTCATTCGGGTTATGTAAGGGCCCAAAAATATTCCAGTGTTGCATGTCGTCTATTTATGCATCTATGGTCGAAAACTCTCTGGAGGTATTCATGGATGACTTCTCAGTCGTAGGATACACATTTGAGGAATGTTTGACACACTTAGGACATGTGCTCCAAAGATGCGTGAATACGAATTTGGTTCTCAATTGGGGAAAATATCACTTTATGGTGAAGGAAGGAATCGTTCTTGGGCACAAGGTTTCGCAAAAGGGGATGGACGTTGACAATGCGAAAAATGAGGTCATTGAGAAATTACCCTCACCAATTTCAGTGAAAGGTGTTCGCAGCTTCTTGGGTCATGCAGGGTTCTACCGGCGGTTCATTAAAGACTTCTCAAAGATTGCACAGCCACTATGCAAACTCCTAGAGAAGGAAGTGAAGTTCTATTTTTATGATGCTTGTATGGCCGCATTTAAGTGTTTGAAAGAAAAATTAGTATCCACACCGATTATCGTCAGTCCTAATTGGTCTGAATTTTTTGAAGTAATGTATGAATCTAGTGGAATGGCATTGGGAGTAGTGTTGGGGCAATAGCGCAACAAACTATTTCACCCAATTTATTACGTAAGCAAAACTTTGAATAGCGCCCAATGAAATTATACGGTCACTGAACAGGAGTTGATCGCAGTGGTCTATGCATTTGAAAAATTCTGGGCATACTTGCTAGGAACCAAATGAATAGTACACACTGATCATGCTGCACTCCTCTACTTAATGGAGAAGAAAGATGAAAAACGAAGATTGATAAGGTGGGTGCTATTACTACATGAGTTCAATTTTTAGGTGAAAGATCGAAAAGGCTGCGAAAATCAAGTGGACTACCACTTATCGAGGTTGGAAGGAAGGGAAGATTCCGAGCGTGAGTTTGACATAAACGATTCCTTCCCCGATGAACAGGTGTTTGCTATATCTCTCAAACCTACACCATGGTATGCAGAATTTGCAACCAATATTGTGAGTGGATTGATACCTGATGAGCTGACCTTTTACTAACAAAAGAGATTCATGTTTGATGTTCAAAAGTACTTTTGGGATGAACCTTACTTGTTTCAAGAATGTGCTGACCATGTTATTAGGAGGTGTGTTCCGGAAGAGGAAGCGGTAGAAATTCTCCATGCCTGCCATGCATCTCCAGTAGGAGGTCACGATAGTGGTATTAGCACTACCGCTAAAGTCCTCCAAAGTGGTTATTATTGACCGTCCTCTATACAAAGATTCACATGAATTTGCAAAGAAATGCTCGCAATGTCAGTAGCAAGGCGGAGTGTCTAGAAGGCACGAGTTGCCTCTCACTCCTATTTTGAAAGTCGAGCTATTCTATGTATGGGGGATCGATTTCATGGGCCCATTTTTGAACTCATTTGGAAATAAATATATCTTGGTGGCTGTAGATTATGTCTCCAAATGGGTACATGCCATCGCACTCCCAAAAAATGAAGGAAAAAGTGTCGTACAATTCCTAAAATGCTACATTTTCGCAAGATTTGGCACTCCTAGAGCAATCATTAGCGATGGGGGGTCTCACCTTGGCAATAGGTGGTGTTCAATGGCACTGAGTAAATATGAGGTGAAACACAAGGTAGTAACCCCATATCATCCCCAAACATGTGGCCAAGTCAAAGTGTCAAATAAGGAAATCAAAAGCATCCTGGCAAAGACAGTAAATGCCAACAGAATTGACTGGTCCAGGAAACTTGATGATGCACTATGGGCATACCGGACTGCTTATATGACACCTATCAGTATGTCTCCATATCAGTTGGTTTATGGTAACGCATGTCATTTGCCCGTCGAGCTAGAACACAAACATTTTGGGCATTGAAGGCCTTAAATTTGGATTGGTCAAAAACTTCAAGGGAGAGAGCAGAACAGCTAAACGAACTGGATGAATTTAGACTCATATCGTATGAAAGTTCAGCCATCTACAAAGAGAAGGTGAAGAAATGGCATGATGCTCGAATACTCAAGAGGGACTTCAAGATAGGAGATTGGGTTTTGTTATACAACTCTTGACTTAGACTCTTTCTCGGAAAGCTCAAATCCAAATGGTCTGGACCTATTAGAGTAACACCAGTGTTCACCAATGGTGCCATAGAAGTTGAAGATCAGGAAGGACCTCCATTTAAAGTGAACGGTCAACGTCTGAAATTATATTTTGGGGATTGTCAAGAGATTTCCTTGGTTAAAGTGGTGTATTTAGAAGACACCTAAAGGCGATGTTGCGTCGTTCCATAACGTTAACTAAGGAACTATTTGGGAGGCATCCTAAAACCATTTATTATTTTGTTTTGATTTGATAAAATAATAGTGTGTTGATTGTGCAGATGGAAGTGTGGAGAGTGAACGAAAAAACACAGATTGGCGAGCAATAGATTCGGTCGGTGAGTCACCAAAAAGGTCAGCAAATATGATCTTATCCGTCGTTTGACTCAAGACATCATCAACATTCGAGTCTATAAAACTCGGCGAGCTTTGGAAATTATTGGTGAATCACCGACCATGTGGACGATCATGAGGGAAACCGCCGATTGGACCCTCGTAAACCAAAGGTTCTGTAAATATCGACGAAGAAACTAAACAATCGGCACTCTGCCGAGTGAGTAGGCGAGCTTGACTAATGTCGCCGAGTGGGTGAAAATTGGACGGTCTTTGCTAGCAGAAGGTTTAAAAGTTTCAACTTCATTCACTTTCCCCCACTTTTCATCTATCCAAACTCATATCAGCACTCTAGTTTTTATATTTCTTGCACTTTTGGAGTATTTTGTTTCATTAATTCGTCCGCAGATTCAGAGTGCATTGCCGCCTAGCTTCTCAGTATTATTTCAATAAGTACAAAAGACTTTGCAGACATGGTTAGACCTAAAGTTGCAGGAAGAAACATGCCACCCAGACACATAAGAGCACAACAGTTCAGAAGAGATAACAAGAACGACAGCAAGGAAGCAAGTTCCAGTAGAAAGATTCACATTGACCCTGCTATCCCTTTATGGGCTCGAGGGTTCGTCAATGCGATACATGCCTTCAAAGCAGCGCATTATGTGGATAACATGGTTGAGGCAAAAATTGTTACAGAAGCCGAAGCAGAGAGAAAAAGAAATGAGAACCTGAGGTAGACTAACAACACTCCGGGCACTGATGCCCATAAAGATGGAGTGACTACTTAGACAGGATGCCCTCTTTATCTCCCTCTCTGTATTTCTTTATTTTGCCTTTCGGATTATGTGTTAATTGCATTTGAGGAGAAATTGTTTTTATTTCTGGTGGGGTGAGGCTCACCTTTTTTGTGCTAGTTGTGATTCGTGTTTTGTTTATATTTTGGATGTTCTGTTTAAAATTGTTTTTACACTAATTTTTATGGATTTTGAGCTCATGGCTCCCTTATGTTTAAAATTACAAAAATGATTTTGACCCTTTCGATTTTTTTTATAATTTTCCAGAAAAAAACTCGTGTGTTGAAACTGGCTATTCTTTTGGAAAATTTAAGTCTCGGTTCCGATCAATATTGATGACTTAAATAGTGCTCTCAATTGAACAAACATGAATGTGCGGCTACGACAAGACCAAATGAAGTTGCATAGAAAATATGTGAACTCTTTGCATCTTGTTGTGATTAGCCATTTATCGAAGTGATTCTATTGTAAGGGATGTGTCCCTCTTATGTTGTAGTTGTGTTTTAAGATGGCTACTTTGAGACGTAGTATTCCGATTTTGTATTAAAGGTTTAAATGAGGTGACTTTCTAAGTCTTGTGTTATATTATGAAAAGTTTTAAATTTTCTGCTAGTTTTCTATGATAATGCTATGACGAATGTTAAGGGGTTGTATAAGACGTCGTAGAGGTCGAATCGTCGGTAACGACTAGGGGGTGCTCTCGGGTCATTACATACTTGGTATCAGAGCATAAGGTTATGAAAATGGTCTTAGGATTCAACGTCTCATGAGCCACGTCTAGTAGAGTCTTGTTCATCGGTGTGAATCGCGACACATCTATGAGCGAGAGGCCATAGGACGATAGAAGTTTCACTTTCTTCATTACTCTTGTGTCGTGCCTTAGAGCTTAACTCAATATGATCTCTCTTGTATTTTCCCTTGTTCGGTGGTCTTCTAGATGTGATTAATTAGAAGGGATGATGTTGCAAGGATCGAGGGGAGAAAACGTGAGTTTTAATGCTTATTATGATGTGGTGACACTATGAGTTTATATGAAGGTAGGTTTCGAAATCGTATTGCGATGCCAATCATGGCTATGTGTGACCTATGAGGTTGGAAGCATTGCATTGAAAATATTGTATGGTGGTATAGTTCTCGTATGATAAGAGTCGTTATGGTAAGAATGAAATCCTTTTAGGATGATGAGTTGCTTTATGGTGATGGGTAATGATAGTAGAAAGTCATGGTGTAGATTTGAGGAGTTTTGAAGGAATGTGGTAACTAGTGTGAGTTGAAAGTTGCCCTTTTTCTTTATGAGTGATGCTTCATGGTTGTCCTTGTGTGAATCGGAGTTCTTGTGTAGGCTAGCCCTAAGAGAGGAAAAAGGGGTTTTGTTCCATGAGTTGGTATAGTGTTATGCTGCTCTAAGGTTAACTTGGAGAGATGCATGTACCCCTTAGTTCATGGGAAGGACAAGAGAATAGATGTTTACCAAATCTAAGGAGGATAGTTGTCTTGTAAGATTGATCTTAAGTATGGTCATTTAAAGAGGGTGTTTAGATAATACCTAGGCATGGTTGAGCGGAAAGTTACACCAAAGGTAATGATTAAGGGAGTTTGCATAACTTAATTCCAAGAGGGGGACATTGTGCTTAATTGGTAAGTGATAGTTCTTTTTGTTACTTTAATGTGCTCTTAGATGGGTTTACCCTAAGTGGGGGATGATGAGTGAGTAGTAAGGTTGTTGATATCCTTATCGTTTCCTTCTATTCTTATTCAATTTTTTGACCAAAGAGTTCCTTGTAGCTTGTTCATGTTTTGGAGTCTTGCATATGATTATGAGTTGCATGTTCTCCGTATGTTATGCATGTCCTAGAAGACACTATGTTATGCATGTTTTAAAGGATTCTTATTACATAAAAAATGGAATTTTAGTAATAAAATTCATGTTTCTCATGTCAATAAGCATCTTTATATGGTGAATGCACTCTTGACTTCATGAGGAAGAGAGTATGAGCATGCTTAGGTTAGAAGTTGAGAATTTCTCCTTAAATGAATTGACCTTAGTGTAATGCTTGCTCATGAGTTTTATGATGCCATGTGTGTATGTTGTGACTAGGAGAAGCTAGTCCCTCCTTGAACATAACTAAACATGGTAATGACAAGTATGTTCTTGATAGTATGATGATGTAATGATAAGACTAGTAGATGTTCTATAATCCTCATGTTAAGGTGCAACTGGTATGAATTACTTAAATTGACTCATGAGTGGAAATGTTGATCATGTCTATATGTGCATTTGAGAGCCATGGCATATTGGACCCTATGATGATATAAAAGGGGTAAATATCATGTCATGATTAGGAGAAGGTAGTTCCTCCTATGAACATGAGAAAGGCCTATGTAGTTGATGCATTATGAGTCGGTGAATAAAGTTTCTACTTTCTTGTGTTGCATGAGTTGATTTGAAGTGCATGCTTAAATGATTTCTTATGATAAAGTTGCATAATGTGCTTTGATGAGATAGTTGCATGTTGTGTTTCTTTGGTGTTGGAAATGACAATGATGATTATGACACGATTTCCTTGTATGTGCATATTTTGGTGAAAATATTCATGCCTAAGTTGTATTATGAGGTTTCACGAACTTTGTTTCTCATGGTTGAAATTGCACCCATAGATGTTGTGTGATGTTGTCTTCATGAGAGTTGTAATGAGCATGCTTGATATTGTCTTGTGAAAGAAATGTCTTGTTGATTGCTTAATATATGTGTTGATGCTTATTGAATATGGAGAAGGTAGTTCCTCATATACTTGTGTGAAGTAAAGAGTTTTGAGCATAGTGATGTTATGGATTAAATTCCTATATGAAATGATGATTTGGAGAAGGAAGTTCCTCCAATGAAATGGGAAATAATAAAGTTGATGCATAAGGAGTTGGTAGATGTGTTGCTACTTTCTTGAATTGCACAAAGTGGTTTTTAGCCTTTTATGTGGAGTTGGTGGTCCTCCTGGATGTGTGCTCTTATGTTGATGTTGTATGTTGTGTATTTTGAGCTGCTAGTTGCTTCATTGAGTACTCGGAAGTGTTTTATGTGTCATTCGAGGAGGAATGTTCCTAAGTGGGGGATATTGTAACACCCCTCAAAATGAAGTAGGATAAAGTAGAGCCTCACATGGGGTTTTATGCATTAATAACTTGTTGAAACAATGAAGAATAGCCTTTTTAGTTAGTTTTAAAGAGTTTGGAAGTCAAACGTCAAGGGACGACCAAGACGTTCGGAAACTAATCTTTTACGTGTTGGTGTGTTCTAGTATGTTGTTCATGTTTTTATGTGTTGTTTGGAGTCTAAAATCAGTAGAGGTGACCCTAGTGTCTTAATAAATATTTTTAGGGTCAAAACGTTAGTATACGACTCCCCGGGGGCCACTCTAATGGACCCTGATGAGGACCCCAACATTGGCCAAGCAAGCTGCCAAGGCAGCTTAGAGTTTGCTCATGGAGGGAGCATCTCCGCGTTGCGGACCTGCTCCACCTATGGCCAAAAAGTTTTGTCCGCGTCGCGGACATGTCGCGGACTCTACTGTCTCGTATTTTAATTTCTAGTAACTTGCGGGAACACCTCCGCGTCGCGAACTTGTTTCCCGACGAAGTCTGCGAAAATAAAGTCAAGTTTGACTTGTTTAAAAGGTCCAACTAAGTGAAGGGTAGTTTGGAAAGTTTGGGAATTATTATAAACAGTTATTATACCTATTTTAGGGTATTTTAAGTTGGTTAAAACCCCTAAACCTAGAATTAGACCCCATTCTTCAAATTGACCATTCACTCTCAAAAATAAATTCTCTCAAAACTCCATGGAAGACCTTGATGAAGCTCAAGCTAGAAGATGGGTTTTCAACTTTTTTCTTCTTCACTTTCATGGGTATTTAATAATTAAGGTATGGTAACTCTTGATTCTTGAATAACCTCTCATTCAAGGAGTTCTATCAAGGATTTTCAAAAGTGATTCAAAGACCAAAATTCCCAATTTTCAATCTAAACATGGGTTCTTTGTCAAACAATTTTCTAAATCATTCTGTTGATGAATTGATGTGGAATTAAGGTTTTTAAGATAATTTTCAAAGGAATTCTTGGAGAACCCATGATCCCCAAATTCTCAAAAAGTGGCCTATAACGTGGGTCTTTGTGAATATGATTTCTATTGGTGAAATTATGTTTAGATTAGATTGTATTGATGTTTCCTATGATTATCTATACTTATTCATGTTGAATTGTTGGTATATTGATGAGTTGAGAATTATGGCCTTATGGGCAAAGTTATGGGTTGATCCCTTTGTTTATAGGATTGTCCTTAGATTATGTTTATGTTATTGAATTACATTGTTGATTCATATACCTATCTATGTCAATTGATTATGAATTGGTGAGGATTGATCCATGGTGATCATGGCTTGGAGAATTGGTAAGTTGACCTAACCTCTAGTCTATAGTATGAGAATTGATGTTGTGTGGTTTGACCCACTTATGGTGGCGGTGTTTACTTCTTGTCTATATATGCATGTTGAGATCATGGCCTTGAAGGCAATAGATGTGAAGTGAATTGATGATTATGATGCATATGTTCATGAAGTTGTGCTATGAAGGTTAAGTATGAAATTCTCAATGCTAGCATGATGTTAAAGTGTGTTGATGATGAGGAGTATAATGTGAATGATAATGTTAGGGTTAAGGTGTGGTCTACATGATTGATTATGTTAAGTACTATTGTGGAATGACCCCTACCTATATGACCCCTATATGAATGTGTGATCATATACATGTTGGGAGTACCTATTAAATGTTGAATGTGTCATTGTCTCCTATGATGAAGTGTGGGTGTGTGGTCTAGAATCCCTAAAGGCTTATTATGTGAATTGCTCATGATTTGGGGACAATGTGAATGTGTTACGATCCCTTGAAGGGGAGTGCACTCAATATCAATGTTGTTGCTATTATGTCGCTATGAGTACCAATATGTACACACATGTACTCTACATGTATAGTTATGAATATGATGTGTTATGGTGTCTATGGAAAGGTTAACTCTTATATGCACCCTTACATCTTATTATGCATACAAAGTGTGTGATTAGCAAGGTATGAAAATGTGTTGTATAAAGGTGTTTATGTGAAAGGCTTTCACACATATGTACACACACACATGAATGAATGAATAAGGTTTATGATGATCTAGTGAAAGGGAGTCTCTTTAAAGGTTTCCTCAATTGTACTCTAAACTAGACTATGTTATGAATATGGTATGAATATGTGAAAGGTCATTCTCACATAATATAGGTTCTATGATGAAAGGTCATTCTCATCTTAGAAACCTTTGAGCTATATGATATGAGGGATTCAGTCCCTAAAGACTATTTTATGAACTAATGTTAAATAAAGGCTTAAAGATGTTTAAAAAGGGAGTTGGAGCTTAGCACCGAGTGAACATGAAAAATGA
>JAJOOO010014927.1:0-29900 GCA_029582685.1 Solanum piurae | reverse complement strand
TAATTTAACATTCAAGTTAGGAGTTCATCCTTTTAAGATATTATATATATATATATATAGAGAGAGAGAGAGAGATAAATTGATAGAAATTATCACATATTTTTACCTATTGCTTCTTAACCTTTCACATTCTTTATTCAGAAAAGTTTAAATGTTTCTATATTAATACTTTTCTATTCTTGGTTAATGGTTGATACAAGAAAAAATTGGAGAGTCCCTACTATTATAACTACTGCTACTTGTAACCTTTCTGGTTTCTTCTTAGAGTCTTTTTCTAATTACTTTTAGTTGTTTTTATCTCCTATATTTTTGTCTAGCTGGTGCCCTTCAGAATAACAAACACGTGACTTGGTTTGTTCAGTATTCTTTAGTTGTTCTTTCTTTGTCCAAAACAATATATTTCAAAATATTTTCAATTTTTCAAAAATATAATTAAAAAAAGTTCTTAAAAACTTAATTGATGAGATCTTTTTATGATTTACTAGCTCTGGAATAATCAAGGAACACACATTTGAGAATACTAGGAGCTATTATCTTTCACATGATAAATTTGGGTCTTCATGGACAATGACATGACAGAGAAAGAAAAACTAGCTGCTACTGGCTAAAGAATGAATAGTAAATAGGTCATCAAATTGAGTATCTTATACTTTTCTTGCACATGTACAAACACAATAGAGAAAGTGACAAATGGCTAATTTATAAGAAATCACACAATAATATTGAGCAACTAATTATATCAAGAACAAATATTATGATTAAAGATATGGAGAAGATAAAGGTTATTAAAGATTAAGAATTTTACAATATTTCAAGTTCGTAATATATGTGACACACGAATAAGTTGTCTAGTATATAACAAAGAAGAAATAGAAGAAGAAGAGGGAAATCTTAAAGAACAAAGGCATTGTTAGTTGAGAAGTTATGAATCTTAAAATTTGTTGATCCATGAAAGACATAATGCTTACCCTTTATATGGTTTAGGCATAATACATGACCCTTAACTTGTTCAGATGTCAGCTAGGACCTTTAATTTTGGGTGTGCTAAACTAGGATCTTAATCTAGTATAAAATTAAAAAAATAGACACATTCATTCTATATGGGATCCTACATGACAATTTTGTGTACAAAGTGGTGTCCTACGTGTATTATGTATGCCTTGTAGGATAATGTGTCTACTTGTTCAATTTTCAGTTGAAGGTATTATAGTAATTTAACATTCAAGTTAGGAGTTCATCCTTTTAAGGTTGTGTGTGTGTGTATATATGTATATATATATATATATATAGAGAGAGAGAGAGAGAGAGATAGATAGATAGATAGATAAATAGATAGATATTATCACGTATATTTACCTATTGCTTCTTAACCTTTCATATTCTTTATTCAGAAAAGTTTAAATGTTTCTATATTAATACTTTTCTATTCTTTGTTAATGGTTGATACAAGAAAAAATTGGAGAGTCCCTACTATTATAACTTATTCTACTTGTAACCTTTCTTGGTCTTCTAATAGTCTTCTTCTAATTACTTTTGGTTGTTTTTATCTCCTCTATTTTTGTCTAGCTGATGCCCTTCAGAACAACAAACATGTAACTTGGTTTGTTCAGTATTCTTTAGCTGTTTTTTCTTTGTCCAAAACAATATATTTCAAAATATTTTCAATGTTTTAAAAATATAATTAAAAAAAGTATTTAAAAACTTAATTAATGAGAACATTTTATGATTTACTAGCTCTGGAATAATCAAGGAACACACATTTGAGAGTACGAGGGGCTATTATCTTTCACATGATAAATTTGGGTGTTCATGGACAATGACATGAAAGAGAAAGAAAAACTAGCTGCTACTGGCTAAAGAATGAATAGTAAATAGGTTATCAAATTGAGTATCTTATACTTTACTTGCACATGTACAAACACAATAGAGAAAGTGACAAATGACTAATTTATAAGAAATCATCCAATAATATTGAGGAACTAATTATATCAAGAACAAATATTATGATTAAAAATATGTAGAAGATAAAGGTTATTAATGAGTAAGAATTTTACAATATTTCAAGTTTTTAATATATGCGACACACAAATAAGTTGTCTAGTATATAACAAAGAAGAAATAGAAGAAGAAGAAGAAGAAGAGGGAAATCTTGAAGAACAAAGGCATTGTTGGTTGAGAAGTTATGAATCTCAAAATTTGTTGATCTATGAAAGACATAATGCTTACCCTTTATATGGTTTAGGCATAATACAAGACCCTTAACTTGTTCAGCTGTCAGTTATGACCTTTAATTTTGGGTGTGCTCAAGTAGGCACTTAAGCTAGTATAAAATTAAACAAATAGACACATTCATTCTATATGGGATCCTGCATGATAATTGTGTGTACAAAGTGGTGTCCTACGTGTATTATACATGCCTTATAGGATACTGTGTCTACTTGTTCAATTTTAAGTTGAAGGTATTATAGTAATTTAATATTCAAGTTAGGAGTTCATCCTTTTAAGGTAGTATATATATATATATATATATGTATATATATATATAGAGAGAGAGATAGATAGATAAATAGATAGATATTATCACGTATTTTTACCTATTGCTTCTTAACCTTTCATATTCTTTATTCAGAAAAGTTTAAATGTTTCTATATTAATACTTTTCTATTCTTTGTTAATGGTTAATACAAGAAAAAGTTAGAGAGTCCCTACTATTATAACTACTGCTACTTGTAACGTTTCTTGATTCTTCTAAGATTCTTCTTCTAATTACTTTTAGTTGTTTTTATCTCCTATATTTTTGTCTAGCTGGTGCCCTTCAGAATAACAAACACGTGACTTGGTTTGTTCAGTATTCTTTAGTTGTTCTTTCTTTGTCCAAAACAATATATTTCAAAATATTTTCAATTTTTCAAAAATATAATTAAAAAAAGTTCTTAAAAACTTAATTGATGAGATCTTTTTATGATTTACTAGCTCTGGAATAATCAAGGAACACACATTTGAGAATACTAGGAGCTATTATCTTTCACATGATAAATTTGGGTCTTCATGGACCATGACATGACAGAGAAAGAAAAACTAGCTGCTACTGGCTAAAGAATGAATAGTAAATAGGTCATCAAATTGAGTGTCTTATATTTTAGTTGCACATGTACAAACACAATAGAGAAAGTGACAAATGACTAATTTATAAGAAATCATCCAATAATATTGAGGAACTAATTATATCAAGAATAAATATTATGATTAAAAATATGTAGAAGATAAAGGTTATTAAAGAGTAAGAATTTTACAATATTTCAAGGTTTTAATATATGTGACACACGAATAAGTTGTCTTGTACTCCCTCCGTCCCTATTTACTTGTCCATATTTCCTCTTTTATTTGTCCCTATTTACTTGTCCATTTTGACAAATCAAGAAAGGACAAAAAAAAATTCTTATTATACCCTCATTTAAACTTTTTGAAAATTTCTAAGTTTTAATTCATCCTTTTTGAAACCATAATTAATAAGGGTAAAATTGTAACTTCACTATGCTAATTATTGTTATCTTAATATGTGTGTTATTTCTAAAGTGGACAACTAAAAAGGGACGGAGGGAGTATATAACAAAGAAGAAATAGAAGAAGAAGAGGGATATCTTGTTGAACAAAGGCATTGTTAGTTGAGAAGTTATGAATCTCAAAATTTGTTGATCCATGAAAGACATAATGCTTACCCTTTATATGGTTTAGGCATAATATATGACCCTTAACTTGTTCAGCTGTCAGCTATGACCTTTAATTTTGGGTTTGCTTAAGTAGGCACTTAAGCTAGTATAAAATTAAGCAAATAGACACATTCATTCTATATGGGATCCTACATGACAATTTTGTGTACAAAGTGGTGTCCTACGTGTATTATATATGCCTTATAGGATACTGTGTCTACTTGTTCAATTTTAAGTTGAAGGTATTATAGTAATTTAACATTCAAGTTAGGAGTTCATCCTTTTAAGGCAGTATATATATATGTGTGTGTATATATAGAGAGAGATAGATAGATAGATAGTATCACGTATTTTTACCTATTGCTTCTTAACCTTTCATATTCTTTATTCAGAAAAGTTTAAATGTTTTCATATTAATACTTTTCTCTTCTTTGTTAATGGTTAATACAAGAAAAAATTGGAGAGTCCGTACTATTATAACTACTGCTACTTGTAACCTTTCTTGATTCTTCTTAGAGTCTTCTTCTAATTACTTTTTGTTGTTTTTATCTCCTCTATATTTGTCTAGCTTGTGCCCTTCAGAATAACAAACATGTGACTTGGTTTGTTCAGTATTCTTTAGTTGTTCTTTCTTTGTCCAAAACAATATATTTCAAAATGTTTTCAATTTTTCAAAAATATAATTAAAAAAAGTTTTTAAAAACTTAATTAATGAGATCCTTTTATGATTTACTAGCTCTGGAATAATCAAGGAACACAAATTTGAGAGTACGAGGGGCTATTATCTTTCACATGATAAATTTGGGTGTTCATGGACAATGACATGAAAGAGAAAGAAAAATTAGCTGCTATTGGCTAAAGAATGAATAGTAAATAAGTCATCAAACTGAATATCTTATACTTTACTTGCGCATGTACAAACACAATAGAGAAAGTGACAATTGACTAATTTATAAGAAATCATCCAATAATATTGAGGAACTAATTATATCAAGAACAAATATTATGATTAAAAATATGTTGACAATAAAGGTTATTAAAGAGTAAGAATTCTACAATATTTCGAGTTCTTAATATATGTGACACACGAATAAGTTATCTAGTATATATATATATATATTTTAGAACATATGTCAATTAATGGATGGCCTGCAAATATACATTTTCTGAGATCTATAAAAATTTCTTTAATTCTCATGTCTTATATTTGTTGATTTGATTTAAACAATTTAGAACATATGCCAATTAATGGATGGACAACAAATATATATTCTCTGAGATGCCTTCATCTCTAAAAATTTCTTTAATTGTCATTGCATGTGTTAGATTTGTATGTCTTATATTTTACTCTTACATTAGAAATGGCTTGTGTCAACATGTCTGTTTTACAGGTTTAGGGGGTATTTTAGTATTCTCTATTATTACTACGTGTCTTCTTGCTGTGTTTTCAATAATTCTCCGAGATGCCTTCATCAATAAAGGGTTTTCTACGAGAAAATTTTAGAAATAACAACGATAATAAATATAATAAGGTTTTATAGTTATAGTTTTGATAATTGTGCTTCATAACTATAGTTTCATTTGTTATGAAGGCTGAGGTTTGTATATTTCGCTTGGAATGTACAAATTGGGTAAGTATATATACAAATTTTGTATTTATACATGTAGAATTTTTTTGAATTTTGTTTGTACATATGTTTGTTGTCACGACCCAGGGGTACCCCTAGACGTAACACGGCGTACTTGACCCCGAAGGGGTCTCATACAAGCCCTTAGCATATTCATAACATAAGACATGGTAATGATGCGGAAAAATTTAAAACTTTTACAATAGAAGTCTTTCCATAAAAGAAAATCATAAGAGTCTAAACCTTGTCTCATACACCATCTAAAACAATAGAGTACAATCTTAGGGACATAGCCCTTTTCATCAATAGTCTTGAAAATAGAAAATACAATAGAAAGCTAGAAATGGATAATCCGTCCTCGAACTTGAGGACTCGCCAAGCTTAGGGAATAGTCAACCCAAGTTTCACTTGAAAGGAGAAATGCGTCTCAACGACCGAAACCTAAGCAAGCTTACTAAGAAGTCATGGATATATCTCATATTCATGTTCATGTTTTTATTCATGGTTCATGTTCATGGTTCTTAGTCATGGTACATATTCATGTAAAGCATACATTAACTCATAAAGGATCATGTCATCAAGCACATACCACAATCACTCTCAAGGCTTACTTGTGCAATGCATAAGTGAAGTCCCATACCCCCATTCACACTAAGTAAAACCCCTTAAGTAATCATAGCACATGACTCGTGTTCTGGTCCATAGTTCATATTCTTGTTCTTGTCATATCATGGATCATGTTCTTGTCATGTAGGGAAATATAGTCTTAACCGACATAGACTATGTGAGCTACATGGAATTCGGTGTCATAAACCCACACCGAAAAGAGGTGTTCTACTTGCCTAAGGTAGAACTTACATGCTTAGCTTATAGGTGGATCCATTAGCTAAGGACCTATGTGGACACATAGGTATGGGATAGGGAGATTGCTACTAGAAACCCAGACTAACTGAGGTATAAGGTTTCCATCTCATGCTCCTATCCACTCGGTGCTAAGCTTAATTCCCTTTAATAATCATGTTAAGTCTTTACTTTATATTCATGTTCATGGAAGAATGCATAGCACTCAAACCATCATAGTATCATGATAGCTCATGGATTCTTTAGGTGAGAATGGCCTTTCACCCTTAGAATCCTTAGTATGTGAGTAAACCTTTCACATCATGTTCATAGTGTTTCATAAGAATGACCTTTCAATCGACACAACATTAATATCATAATCATAGTCCTTTCATGCATAGTCATGTGTAAGGGTGTAAGGTAGAAGGATCTTGCATCAATACCACCAATACACAATAGTCATAGGATCATCATTACATAGGTGAATCATGAGTTCATATAGAATCTTCATCAACATATACAAACCCTAGCAATTTGCCCTTCAAGGCTATAAATCACATTCAACCCTAACTTCTTGAAATCACTACATTACATAGGGGAAATCATGATTCAATAACATAATTCATGTAAACATAATCAATTGTCAAGCTTCCGTGATCAATCAAGTCACACCTTAGTTCACAATTTAGGAAGAAAGGGGAATCATGGGTCCATAGGAGATTTTCATAAAAAATCCATCAATACTCTATTAATCCAACCATAAATCATCATAATCAATCATAATAAACCATAATTAAACAATTAAAATTGTTTTGGAAGAAGACCCATGATGTAGATTGAAAACCCTAGGTTTTGAAGTCTTAAAAACATAGTTTGAAGGGGATCCTTGGGTGATAGCTACCCAAGGATGAAAATCATCCATACCTTAGCTTGATTTCCACAAGAAATTGGAGAAGAAAGGTTGGTTCTTGGATCCCCTAGCTTGACCTTGACTTGGTTCTTCAATGGAGTCCTAGAGAGAGAATTTTTGGGAAAGGAGAGTTGGTTTTGAGTCTTGTGAGTTATGAAGTGTTAACTGGAGTTTAATGACTTCAAAGTATTTGTATAGGTCTAAAATAACTAAAAATAACCGTCCCCACCCTTAATTAATTGATTTAGAATTTACGAAACTACCCCTCACTTGGCCGAGCTCAAGACAGCTTTTGCAGACCCCATCCACGACCTCCCACCTACGGGGCGTGGATGGACCCACGGACCGTACTGGTCACTCGTAGGTTGGGTCTGAGGCTGGTCTTTTGGCCTTGGTCCAGGCCTCACTCATGAGCCCCCACCTACGGGACGTGAGTTGGTCCACGGACCGTACTGTACAAGCATGGTTTGTGACTGAAACTTGGAGCTTTGGGGGAGTTTGGGGGAAGACTAAGTCTTCACTCACGACCCCCACCTACGGGGCGTGTGTCCACCCACGAGGCATGGGTGCCTCTTTCGTAGGTGACTGCCTTCAGGCAGCTTTTTGGCTGCAATTTAAGGACCTCCTCAAGGACCCTTGGTTGGTCCTTGGGGGGGGTCATGCCTTGATGTTTAGGGACTAACACCTTAGTACAAACTTAGGGAAGTTATTTTAGGACTCAAATCCTCATGTTAATCCTATTTAGGGCACTAGACCACATGTTAGGCTCTAGTTTAGGTCATTAGATTTCCGGGGTGTTACACTTGCCAATATCCAAACATTATAATTTATTGTGAATATTTCATAAATAGTATTTACAAATAGCTAGGGTAAGCATATACAAAATTCTGGATTTATACAATCATGAACCGAATCATACCAATTCTGGATTTATACAAATCAAGCAAACTATACAAATCAGGGGAATAACAAGAATTGGGAAAAATAGCCACGAATCACAATTTTCTAAAAATATAGCCACGATATCTAAAATAGGCTAAATGTATGTCATTCTGTATAATTTTTCCTTTTTTTAATTGTCATATCTTATATTTGTGGAGTTAATATAAACAATTTAGAACATATGCCAATTAATGAATGGACGACAAATATACATTTTTTTAGATGCCTTCATCTATAAAGATTTATCATTGACATATTTAAAGGAGAATCTACTTGTCACGTCATTTTATAATTTTCTTAGATCGTGATATATTTGTCACCATTATATGTTGTTGAAATCAAAATAACATGACAATGTGTGATAGTTAATAATCGTAAATTTTGAACAACGATAAATCAAAGAACGAAAAAAAAAACAATATAAAAGAAAATATGAGATTATAGAGAAAAAAATCTCCTTATAAACAAAATTATATAATCTTAAAGGATTACATTTTGGATGTTATTGTATATATTATGCGAAGTCAGAGTTGATAATCTGCATGTGAGTTCGATCGAAAATTTTATGAATTTTGCTCAGATAATGTTTGTGTTAATAAGCTCATTAAATATGTATAAATATTAAATTTAAAGTCTACTTATTATCACTTAAAATAATTATTGCAGAACCCATAAATTCCTAACTTTGCTTTTGAGTTTGAGTTTCATTAATCATATATAGGCATAGAAAATAAAGTAGTAGACTCTTCCTACTATTAAATATTAGACTTTTACTAATAACTAAGAAACTGAATATTATTGTCATAATTTGTAACAAATTCAATAACTAGGCTAACACAATTCAAACTCAAATAACTGATAGATATATTTCATTAACTCGTAATTGGAATTACAAAGGAATTTAAGAACTAAAAGGGAAATCGAAGAACACGGGTAGAAGAAAGGCATGAAAAGCAGTGTCGCGTCGTAATTTTCCTATCCTTAGAAAAATCACTTTTTTTGAAATGTTCTAAGTATAAAACATTTTAAGAAAAATACTTAGAAAAGAGTCGCCACTTAATTTTTTAAAAGAAATTAAGAAAACTTATAATTTTCAAAGATTTAAACAGAAAAAATCATTTGAAAATACCAAAGAGGGTTCGGGGTTCAATTTACACTTCGAGAAGGATTTAAGCATTCGAAGTGCGCGCTAACATGCGGTTGACCTGCGACTTGACTAAAATATATTTGACTATATTTTTTTTAGGAAAATAATGATTTAACATAAAAAATGATAACTTACAATATTTGATTAATTTCGATAAAATAATTAAATAAATAACACATTTTATTCCTTTTTAATTTTTAGAGAAAGGGATCCAAAATGGGACATTTGACTCGAAATACAAGCTCTTAGAATATTAATAAAACTAGATTAATTAAAATTTATTTATCTTATTTTTGAAATAATAATTTAAATCAATTTAATAAATTAAATCCTAAATATCATTTTAAATTAATTGGGGAATAAAAGTCTTGACTAACCCTTTGAGAAAATGACTAAATATTATCATTTATTTTTTATTAAAGAAAATTTCTTTTAAGTAAAAAAAAAAGTTTAACTTAATTGAATGTATAAAATTTTGACCAATATACTTAGTCACTAAAATAAATGAACACAACATGAAATGTATTAAAAATTAAACCAACACAAAAAATAACTCCTCTTTTGGGGAATTTAATTAAGCTAATTAACAATTCTAAAGTTAGAGTTAATGATAAAATAAATAAAGACAATTAAATAAATTAAAGGTAAAAGAGAAATGAATTTGGGCCCCCTTTTTGGGCCAAACTTTTTACTGATTTGGGCTTTTGGCTCAATCCCGTTTTTGGTATACATTTGTTGTATACGAGTGTATATCTGATATATACAGCCCTCTTTTCTGCGTTCCGGGACCTGTACGTCAACTCCAAAGACTTGTTCTTCAATTTCTCTAGGTTGGATGACTTGATAAAAGAATTTTGGGCCTTTATGGCCCATCCGAATGCAAGAAGAGGATGAGAGTCCATAGTGAACTCGGATAAATTTCACATGTAGAAGGAAAAAAAAATAAAAAAAATAATAATAAATTAGCATTCAGATTAATTAAGAGAAAGAAACATAGGATAATATATGCATAACTTTAAATAATAAGACTTTGATATAGCACTAAGAAACAAAATCCCAACATCAAAATACATACTAGATTCAAGTATCAAATATTCAACCAAAGATGTTAACCCAACAACAAACCAATGAGTTAACGAATTTATCATTTATTCACAAATGACAAAATGAAACCAAACACAATACCGCAAGTGCACAATAAACATTTATATTCATGTTAAATGACCCTAATCCTCAAATTGAGTTTACCACAGAAGACTAAATAACAAGGACTATATGCTACTTAGATTTAAATATTAATAGTGTAACTATTCTATGTGAACAAAGAAAAGATGAATATCAATATGCATATTACGGGGATGAATTGCGAACGAAAAGAAAAGATATTGCCTTAAAATATACATATATAATAGATCCATGTTGGACTAACAAAACAGTGAATCACCTTAGACTTCATCATTCACAAGTAAAGCATTGTGCAAGAGGAAATTGAATCTATTTAATTTAAAAGCAAATGAATCAAACTAATACCAATATTTAAGTGTTAATCCTGAATAAAAGAACACCATGTAAAGCATGCATTTAAATGGAAAACACGTTATTGTTAAGAAGCTATCTCCTTACCTCTTATAGGACACATATGGATGCAAAACTACAAACATACTCTTTTCACTAAAACAAATACCACAACTAGAAATTTAACAAATCAACAATTTTTCTGCACTAAATCAGGATCATCTAAAAGCATCAAAAGAAATAAAGACAATAAAGAAAATTAGTATTCTAATGAGATATGCAGCCCACTCACGTTATATCCAAGTTTGAGCTAACACTCTCCAACCTCTGGATATTAATAAGTAACCAAATAAATACTAAACAAACACCATTTCTTAATTGAAGTTAAAACTGAGGACAGGAAGGTAGACATGATCAAGTAGGAAACTAGGAATATTGTTTAAACAAACATGGTCCCTTGTCATGCAAATAAGGAGATTTTGAGTCCAAAAGACTCTTATGGCGATTTACGACAAAGAAAGAAATAAATACAAATTAGTATATGACAAGAAAACACTTGACAATTAATAAGGCGCACACGTAGTATTGACTTATATAATTAGTAGACATAAACTATATACACATTATCAACCATGAACTAATAAGGAAGTGGGCAAATAACAACAATTTCACGAGTAAAAAAAAAAAACAATAATCCAAAGTATACAATCAACATGACAACATTTGAATATGACTAAAAAAAAAGTGAAAAGCCCAACGCCGAATAGAGGGACATGAGCTACCATGAGAAATGCACAAGTTGAATGTAACCAAAAATTCAATAACGGAAAAGACTATTATATATATACTTAGGTTCTACATTAAATAAAGAAAAACAAATGCATATCCATATTAGGACAAGTATGAGAAGAAACCAATAGCAACTTTACATTATTATTTATTATATATAAATGTCAACAACAATATAAAAGCAAGACAAATCAACTTAAATTGATATGTGATGATACCAAAAGAAAAATGATGCATAATCAGCATACAAGAAAAGGACATGAAACATCAATTATTAACTAGCACATGTAAAATTCCTTCTTCACAACATAATACCAAAATTTGTTTTAAAGGATACAAAATTATTGCCACATAAGAGGTTTCACTACATCTAAAAATAAAATAAAATTTAGACGCTAGACTCCAATGTTGACATTTACGATAAGGTTCCTCCAATATGCTGTGATGAGGACGCTTACGGCAATTGGGATATGGGTGAATAATGCAAAGGATAATTAGCTCTACAAGTTTGACATATGTTATTCATTGATAGCCTTATCAGACAGTGAATACGAAACTCGTGTAAACAATTAGTTGTTATCACCTCATTCTCACCTTTGAAATCCTCATAGCAAACAGGGCAAGTTCGAATACAAAACATATAGGTGACATAACTAAAACCGGTAATAATAGTCTTCGAATCAACTATCAGCGATTCCAAACAAATAAATAAAGAAAAAAGAAACTCGTAACGATAGGGACGATTAAACACCTTGCACAGGAAGAGTATCGAGCCATCGAATATAAACAGAGAACTACATCTTTATCTCATACGAAAATTGAAATCGAAGAGAGTGTTACCTTTTCGGGGGCAGCGAGACTGAGACAACTACAAGTTCAAAGCGACTTCACCACTATTTCAAAACTCGAGCAAGAAAATCAGAACATCCAAACCAATTCTAGACGAAGACCCTTTTAGAACCTAGAACTAAAAATGCATTCAAGCGTAAAGTTAATTGCTCAAGGAATTTCTCTCCTTTCCAATGAATAAGAAGGGGTATTATATAGATGGGGGAAATTAGGGTGAAAAATGGATAGGAACAAGGGTCGAAACCGGAATTCTCCTTCAGTTTCAAAATTCAAAAATTCGGAACAGGGGTAGCTAGATTTGCACAAGATTTCACCCCAAATCCCACAAAATCCGGATGAAAGGATCAGTGTGGATGTCTGTTGCAGAGAAAGCTGTGGGAGTTGTTGGTTCCGTGAATTCGCTCTCGCGTGAAGGAGATGAGGCGCGTACAGGGCTTGCTGGACTCGGGTCACGCTTTGAGGGCTGCTGGATCTTGCCGGGTTCGATTCTGGGCTTCGCGATTTTTCTGGAATTTTTCCGTTGGTGGGTTTCACGATGGAGAAGGAGATATTGTGGGGTGAGGTCGGTTTGGTGAAGCTGTTGTATGTATTATTTTATTGAGTTATTTAGGGAAATGGGTCGGCTGAGGTGGGGTTTTGAGTTGCTGGTGGGGATTTTAAAGGGGTGGGAATTGTTGGAATTATAAAAGGGATGGGCTGGCAACATGGGCTTCACGTGAGAAAGGGCTATTTTGACAAAATAAAAAAGGAACATAGTCCAAAGCTTGGTCTCAAACAATAATTAGATGTTAACATATGAGATGGCAAATTTTGCAATTGCAAGCATGGCTATTAGATTACAATTATAGCCAAATAGCATTCGAAACCTAGCCAAATTGAGACAATTCGATGAAATAGGCTAGGACTTGAATAAGACGAGTTCATATTAATTAATTAATGAGCTTCTTAATTTCTATGAAATAAAATAATTAATTTAATTACAAACTAATTAACTCAAAATTATAACTATAACTTAAAGTAAATTAATAAAATATTTAACTAAAAATGTAAAATCTTTTGTGATGATTTTTCAAATATTTATAAAATAACGTGATTGCAAAAATATACATATTTATTATTAAAAAGTGATAACGCTACTTTAAAAATAACTTGAAAGTATCTTTGAATTTAATAAAACTCATTAATTCAAAATTATAACCATCCCTAATATTAAAAATAAAAAATCTTTTTTGAGACGATTTTTGAATAATCATAGAATATACTAATTATATACATAATTGTGTAAAACATATATATCATCTTAAATTCATGAAAAGTGACAAAACTATTTAAAATCTTGCAAACTATGCTATTATTATTATTTATTTATTTATTTATTATTATTATTTTTTTAGAAATTTTATGAAACTAATTATTTTAAATCGTTTGAAATTGGAGAAACTCAAAATGATTAATTTATATTGTGGAGGTCCAAAATTGGGTGTCAACAAGCAGAACTCAGAGAAAAGAGATGAGAGGACTAGACATTTTTCTCATTAATTTACATAAATCGTTCTTTCTTATCCGTCTTCCTTTTAGATAGTTATTAATTATTGGGTCTGGGTCCCAAATCCATCTTTGTAAAGGCCTTCAATTTTATTGCTCCTTCTCTGCACAATAACTAGTTGTGTCATGTGTACATGACATCCTTATGTGTATCGACATTAATCAACTAGAATTTGAATTTAGTTGGACGGTAATAAAGATATCAGACATCGACCGAACAAACAAATTAGAAACAAAATGTGTGTAATAATTATCCTCTAGAAAATAAATAAATATAAGATAAATCATTTTTTTTCTTTACTATTTTTAAAAAACTATTGGGAATGTGTCTAATTATCTCTTGTTTCACCACCTTTGGTTCTTCGTTTTTATCGGAGAAATACAAATTAAGAGTTTCACATAACCATCTATTATTTTGTCTACTATTTGTTTTTCTTTCTCTCTTTCTCGCTTCTTTCATTCTTCGCCTTGAAAAAAAATTAAAAATTCTAATGTTCACCGGCTTCTCTCTCCGCCCTCTACGGCCGGATATTTGACAAATTTACCGTGTAGTTTGTCATAGCAGCTAGCTCATATATAATGGCACCTACTACGACCACCATGACACAACATCTTCGCCATGCAAATACTATTGGCGAAGATGTTGCATCCGTTGACATTGACCTTATTTGGCCATTTGAAAATATTGACGGTCTTCATCGTGACCATTTCCGCGACGCGGCTTATGAGATATTCTTCACCGCATGTCGGTCATCACCGGGGTTTGGGAGTAGGACGGCTATCTCGTATCATAATCCATCTGAAGGAGGAGATGGAAGCGGGTCCGGGGTTGGATCTACCAGCCCCGGATCACCGGTGAAGCCATCTGGGGTAGGGATGGCCGTGACTAGCAAGATGAAAACCGCGCTAGGGTTGAAGATGTTGAAACGGTCACGTTCACGAAGAGCTAGCTCTTATGGAGGCAACCCCTCGTCCCCCGGGGGCGGTGCTAGCCCCAAGGTGGGATTCACCATGCCCCATTCGAGGGCACGCAGACCGATGACGTCGGCCGAGATTATGAGGCGGCAAATGAGGGTGTCGGAGCAAAGTGATAGTAGGCTACGTAAAACTCTCATGAGAACTCTTGTTGGACAAGTACGTACATTATGTCTATTTTGCATGTTTTAAGTCTTTTTGCATGCATTTTATACACACACAAAAAAAAAGGAAAATGACTAGGCTTGTAGCTCTATCGGTGCGTTTGGTACGAAGAAAAAAAAATTCTATAAAAAAAAATATTTACTTCATATCGAACAGTACACCCTTAGTATACCTAATTTTTTTCTCATGAAAATCATTCCGTTTTTTCCGTATTAATTTTAACTTTTCGTTTTACCCTTCATGCAAAACTACTTATTGCCATCGAAATATTGTGACACGTTTAAGATCAGAAGTTTCAAATGTTTATGTTTTAGCCACAAAAATATGTTACTCCATATTATAACATGTTTAAGAGTATAAGTTCCAAAAATCTTTCTTTGAATTTCCTGCTCAATCAAGTAGGTTCATATAAATTATAACATCTATTATTCGGACTTTTCAAAAATGTCACTGAGTGTATGTAGGATGCTCTAAAAGTAGTGTATTTTTTTAGGGTTTGATAAGGATACGATAATATTTTTGGAGAGTGTGAGCAATATAGATTATACGAATGGAGTACAGAGTACTAGTCCATAGCTATGTTGTTCAGACTCTTCAAAAATGTTGCTACACCTGTATTGGAACCTCAAAAAATACACTATTGTCGGAGAATCGGGCATGCAGTTAGCGACACTTTTAAAGAGTTCGAGCAATACAGGCTCATATATAAGACCTTTTCTATGTGGATGAGTTCAAAATTTGAAGACTTGGCAAACTGAACAAATATTTGTGAAATTTTGTACAGATGGGAAGACGAGCAGAGACAATAATCTTACCATTAGAGCTATTACGCCATCTTAAACCATCCGAATTCAACGATTCTCACGAATACCATCAATGGCAAAAACGTCAGTTCAGAATCCTTGAAGCAGGCCTTCTCCTTTACCCTTCACTTCCAGTAGAAAAATCGAACACATTTGCTAAACGCTTCAGAGAGATCATCAGATCAGCTGAAACGAAAGCCATCGACACTGGCAAGAATTCGGAGACAATGAGAGCACTTTGCAATTCAGTAGTGTCCTTAGCTTGGAGAACAAGTGATGGTTCAGCAACTGATATTTGTCATTGGGCTGATGGATTCCCTTTAAATATCCACATTTATACTGCTCTGTTATCCTCTGTTTTCGACTTAAAAGACGATACAATGGTTCTTGATGAAGTCGATGAGCTTCTTGAATTGATGAAAAAAACATGGGTGATTTTGGGTGTCAACAAGTCAATTCATAACTTGTGTTTCACTTGGGTGTTATTTGAGCAGTACATCGTCACTGGCCAGGTTGAGCCTGATCTTTTAGGCGCAGCGATGATCATGTTGAGTACTGAAGTTGCTACTGATGCTAAGAAAGTTGATAGGGAGCCTTTTTATGTTAAGATGTTGGCAAATGTGTTGATATCAATGAGGGAATGGTCGGAGAAAAGATTGGTTAACTATCATGATAGTTTCAATAGGGGGAGTGCTGGATTGTTGGAGAATAATCTTCCTTTATTCTTCGCGGCCATGAAGATATTAGAGGAAGATGTTCCAGGATATACATCTGATGTTTTTGAGAAAAGGGATGAACTCGCGGAGGATGATTCAGATGGAAATAAAGTTTGTTACTTTATTCGTTCGTCAATGAGGGATGCATTTGCTAAGGTTAGTATTCTAGATTTAAGTTATATATACTGACGATATAAAGAGTTTCTACACTATGGTTAGTGTATTTCAATCCTCATTATAGCATGTCACATTCCTTAGCTTCCATTTTACTTGGAGTTGAGTCATTGATGTTAAGCTTTAGTATTTTAGCCTTTCTTTCAACCTATGTTGCTCGGACTCTTTAGAAATATTCTCGGGTGTTTGTCGAATCCTTCAAAAGCTATGCACTTTTAGAGGATCCGAAAGAGGCGTGAAAGTATTTTTGGAGGGTTTGAGCAACATAGGTTTCAACCCTTTCATTTTTTATTTTTTTATGTTTGTGGTGTCTGGGCCATCTTGCACGCACCTCGACCAACTCCACAGGATACCTGCCACCTCCCACTAGCAATAGATATTAGATAATGTTGTTCACCAAGGCTAGGACAGATGAATAGAAATCACCTAATGTTTTTTCGTCTCAGTTGGGATTTGGATTTACTTATTTTCAGGTTTCTTTGATGTAACACTATCATTTTTCTTTTTTGATGTGCAAAATAGATATTGGAAGAAATGAGCATAGATGGTGAAAGTTTTGAATTGGAAGAAGTGAGTCAGACACTAATTAAGTTAGCCTATGAAACTGAAGAATTAGCAACTAAGGAGAAGGAAACTTTCAGCCCTGTACTCAAGAAGTGGCATCCTATTGCAGCAGGAGTAGCAGCTGTGGCATTACATTCTTGCTATGGAACTTTGTTGAAGCAATATCTCACGGGCGCGACTTTGCTCACAAAACAGACAGTTTCGGTATTGCAGAAGGCTGGAAAACTCGAAAAAGTATTAATCCAAATGGTCGTGGAGGATTCGGATGAATGTGAGGATGGAGGCAAAGCCACATTGTCAGAGATGATTCCTTATGAAACTGATTCAATCATAATGAATCTTCTGAGAAAATGGATTCAAGAAAGGTTGAAGAAAGGAAAGGAGATTATTATGAGGGCAAAAGAAACTGAAGTAAGTTTTTTTCTGTCAACGACGCGGTCCCCTTAGCTTCTTCGTGCGTTTACTTCTTTATATTTTGAATTCACTTAGTGAAAATCCTGGTTCCGACACTGTAGTAAACTTTGATATGCAGACGTGGAATCCAAAATCCAAAAGTGAGCCATATGCACAATCAGCAGTAGATCTAATGAGACATGCCAAGGAAGCTGTGGACAATTTCTTTGAAATCCCAATGGCCATGTCAGAGGACTTAGTAGAAGATCTTGCTGTTGGCTTTGAGCATCTGTTCAAGGAATATGTTACCTTTGCCACATCATGTGGTAAGAACACAATTCGTAAAACTCATTTCATTTCATACCTAAAGACCGAGGCAACGCCATATTTTTTAGTTTATGAGTTTTGAATAAGTACATATTAAATGAAACGTTTTAACAAATATACAAAGTTTGAGCCAAAGTTACTAGGTTCCGCTAAACTCGTAACTATAGTGTTCAAATAGTTAATCTGTTCTTTTTTCTTTGGTTCCTTTTATAGGGTCAAAGCAAAGCTACATTCCTACACTTCCTCCTCTAACAAGATGTAGCCAGGATTCAAGGTTTTCCAAACTGTGGAAATTTGCTGTTTGCAGTGTAGGAGCAGATGAACAGAACCATCATATAGCAGATGAAGGCAATCATCCCCGCCTTTCAACGAGCCGAGGGACACAACGCCTATATATAAGGCTAAACACTTTGCATTACTTCCTTCTACAACTTCATTCCCTTGATAAAACTCTATCAATCTCCTCGAAAACTGTCCCTACTCCAAGAAGTCGTCACAGCAAGAATAGACAGATAGGGAGCTACTCCTACTTTGATCACACGCGTTCAGCCATCCAAGTAGCTGTACAACATGTATCAGAAGTTGCTGCTTATCGTCTCATTTTCTTCGATTCTCACTGTGTATTCTACGGTAACCTCTATATCAGGGATGTTGAGAGCACACGTATACGACCAGCATTAAGGGCACTTAAGCAAAACCTCACTCTTTTATGCGCGATCCTCACTGACAAGGCTCAGCCATTGGCCTTAAAAGAAGTGATGAAGGCTTCATTCGAGGCCTACCTCATGGTTCTACTAGCCGGAGGAAGCAAAAGACTCTTTTCGAGAGCTGATCATCAAATAATAGAAGAGGACTTTGAGAGCCTAAAGAGGGTGTTCTGTACTTGTGGTGAAGGATTGGTAGTAGAGGATGTTGTGGACACAGAAGCTGAGACGGTCGAGGGGGTGATAGCTTTAATGGGACAATCAACTGAGCAATTGGTTGAAGATTTCAGCATTGTGGCATGTGAAGCTAGTGGAATGGGAGTTGTGGGATCAGGACAGAAACTACCTATGCCTCCAACAACAGGAAGATGGAATAGAGCAGATCCCAATACAATCTTGAGGGTAGTTTGTCATAGAAATGACAAAGTTGCTAATCACTTCTTGAAGAAAACATTCCAATTAGCAAAAAGGAGGCCATATTAGAGAAAACATGCCAACATATCATAAAAAAAATATCACATGTACAAAAAAAAAATAAACAGGAAAGGTAAAGAAAACGGAAGAAAGACCGATTTTTACAGAGAATCTGCTATAAGATTGATTCATTTGAAGGATTTCAAAGGATGGATGATAAGTTAAAAAGCCCTGAGTCACTTGAGAGATCAGTATACTAATTTTTCTTCTTCGTTTCCTCATTGGACTAGGCATTAACAGTACTTTACTCTACATGGTGGAACGCGCTAATGTAAAATACTTCTGCTATATATCTTCTGTATGTCTTGAGAGATCATTATTTTGACCACATATTATTGTATATAGTGAATATCATTATATTAGCATTCGAGTTGGAGACGAAATTTCTAGTGAAGGTAGAATAAATAGACCATAAAACTCTACTCAGATTAGGAACTATTTCATTTAGAGATATCAGCTATGAAATTAAAAATGTTGTTCAATAAGATAAGCATGGCTTTGCATATCTTGAAACAACTATCTTTAACTGATTATCATTACAATCGTGTGAAAATCATAACAAAGAGAAAGGAGGTGCACAAAACTATCTCCCCGTATAGCTATATTGCTCGGATTCTCAAAAAATACTGGTGCATCAGTGTCAGATCCTCCAAAAATGCAAAATATTTGGATGATCCGACAGTGAGGCTGCATTTTCGGAGGATCTGAGATGGGTGCAGCGGCATTTTTGAAGGAACCGAGTCATAGACAATATAGTACACTACCTAGCTATAAAACAGAAAAGAAGTTTGGAGCAAAACATATATGTTAGTTAAAATCCTATGTAGAACCATTCACCTGTGTGTTGGTTGAAGCTTCTTGGCTATTAGTTACCCGATGTCTCGATTCAATCTCCAATTCTTGCCTTAGCACAGACAGTGAATCAGAGACTTCAGCTTTGTATTCATAAAACTTGCTCACAAACAGGAAAAAGAAGAAGTTCAATAAGTTGAGTATCGCGAAGAACGCGTAGTAATAGTCAAGATGAGATGCATTCAGGTTGTTTAATATCCATCCTCTGTGATTCCCGTGCTTTTTGGTGATATGAGAAACTGTCGAAAGCAAGAAGCTGCTAATGAAACTCCCAACACCAAGACTAGTCATTGAATAAGAAGTTCCAAGACTCTTCATGCCTTCTGGTGCTTGATCATAAAAAAACTCAATCTTGGCTACTTCCAAGAATGCATCAGCAGTTCCCATAAGAATGAATTGAGGCAACAAAATCAAAATGGATAACGGTACTTGTTTACCATTTTCGACTAGTCCATGATCCCTTGCTACACTAAGCCTATACCTCTCAATGAACGATGCAACTAGCATGATCACAATATGGAAAGCCATTCCAATTCCCATCCTCTGAAGTATGTTTACACCTCTTGGATTTTTCGTCAATCTTTTGGCAATTTTCATGAAGAAACGATCATATAGCACAACGGAGACTAGCATCGATATGGTAACGAATCCACTTAGACTAGCTGGAGGGATGCTGAAACTACCAATGTTTCTCTGAAGAGTTGTTCCTTGTTTGACAAAAAGTGTGTTGATTTGAGCTAACATTGTACTTGGAATGAATGTAGCAATCAAAATTGGTATCATCCTTAGCATTTGCTTAGTCTCTTCTACTTGAGTAACTGAACATAACATCCATGGATTAGTTGTATCTACTTTAACACAAGCTCTGTTCAAAAACCTGCATCAAACATGAAAATCCGTCATATCCAATTTATTTGACACTCTTTCCATATCGAGAAATCGTATTAAATTTCATTGAACTACACACTTTTTATGTATATTCTTCCATCATCATTAGTACTCCTATATCATATAAGCGTGCAAAACTAATATCTTAAACTTCGTGTCAAAGTAAAATACTAGTACTTGTTTATAGTAAGGATAGGTTCTAAGAAAATAAGATAACATATTGCTATTGTTGGTTAAATTACACTATTTGTATAAAAGTTCTTTTATGTATACTATTGGTGTATATAACTAGTCTGTTTGGTCAAGCTTCTAAAATCTGCTTATCTTGAAAAGTATTTTTCGTTGGAAATGCTAGTACTCAAAAACATTCTCTTTTTTTCCCTAAAGCTTGGTCAAACGATTCAACTTTCTAAAATAAACACTTTTGAGTTCTCATAAATTTTGTATACCATTGGTGTATATAACTAATAGTCTGTTTGGTCAAGCTTCTAAAATCTGTTTATCTTGAAAATTATTTCTAATCGAAAATGCTAGTACTCAAAAACATTCTCCTTTTTTCCCTAAAGCTTGGTCAAACGACTCTGACTTTCTAAAATAAACACTTTTGACTTCCCAGAAATTTCGTCGAACAAGAATAATATGTACAAACCTTAAAGTAGGAGTGGAGTCAATTCTAACTTTTCCATTTTTGGTATATTCTCCCAAATCAAGCTCATAAAACTCTTTTGGGTTATTAGGGACTTTAATCTTCCATTTCCTTAATGAAGCAATAATGACTTTAGCCATTCTTGTAAATGGGCTTCCTCTGGGCTTTTTATGTCTATAAAAAGATGATCCAGCCAAAAATATCACTATAGATATAGCAAGGCCCAATGTTGGAAGCCCATATCCAAGTGACCAGCCCACATTGTCTTGAATGTAAACAAGCACAGTGTTAGCAAATAGTGTCCCTAGGAAAATGCTGAACATCCACCAATTGAAAAATGAAAGTTTTTGGGATTTTTCCCTAGGGTGAAATTCGTCGAATTGATCGGCTCCGATCGTCGATATGTTGGGTTTCGTGCCACCCGTGCCGACGGCTAAGGTGTAGAGTGCACCAAAGAACACAGCTAGTTGAAGTGTGGATGCTTTTTTGCAGTCAATTGAACTTGGATTGGAACAATGAGGAGGCTTTAGGCCATTGATTGATACTGCTAGTGTTAGTAGAGACATACCCTGTGACAATTTTTAATGAAATTTGATTAATTATAAAAAAAACGTGAATTTCTAATGGACGTTCCTGTCAAAATATAGTTAGAAAATAAGGATTTTTAATTAGTACTAACATGCAATAACAATCAAATTGACACAATCATCGAAAGAAAGATTACAATTTCGAGACACCAAATAAATTTCTTAGAACTGTAATAACATACATGATCCATTAGCATGCATATGACCAATCAATTAGCCCATTTCAACATCTCTCATAATGTGTTCTCAAGACAAGGTCAAATAGTATAGGATCGACCAAACATTCCTTTTCAGACTTGTCTAGGAGTTTCTTTTCATCATACGTCAAACAATACTTTTCTCATTTTTTTTATAGTTGAGAAATCTTTGAGGTCAACTAGCTCAAGACCAAAACTTGGTAGATAATTATTGATCAATTTTATCATTTTTTCATTTAAATATCAACTTTTTAATATTTATAATATATATCTAATTTTCACATCATGTGTTGCGCTAGCTTCCACCAAAATGGTGTGGGGGGGGGGGGTCTACTAGAGCAAGTTTATAACCAACCAAATTAATTTGAACCAATTTTCTAGATAAGTACACCAAGTTTGAACATAATTTAGAGGAAAAAGCAACTTGCAGAAGAAAACAAAGAAAAGGTATTTTTTATATAGTGAAAAATTCAAGCAAAATTCCAAAAATAGACTCTCTGGAGTCAATAATATAGACTGAACTGACAAATGTTGCTCCCTTCGATCCAAAATAATTAATATTTTAAAATCGAGCACATAAATTGAGAAATTTATTCACTCTTAAAAAATAGAGAAGAATTTTGACTAAAATATCACCAGTTATAATTTTTTTTCTTTTCAAGTTGATATATAATTATCATGAGAATTAGAAATATGACAAGGAAAAATTAGAGAGAAAAAATTAAATATCTTCTTGATTCTGTAAAATATTAATTATTTTGAACTGAGATAAAAACATCAACTATTTTAAATTGGAAGAAGTAAATACAAGAAAATATAATAGTGGTCCTATTATATCTTTGTTGTGACTTCATTATTATTTGTTTTATAATGTTTTTGGTAATCACGTCACATCAAGTTGTCGAGTTACAAAATAAATAATTTCTGACATTTTTCTTACTTTTATACTATTTTAAATCAAATACATGAACATGACAATTCGTCCTAGGTCAATCTTTCATATTGATGACATATAAGATAAAGTTTTTTTCTTACCCAATTATTGGACATGAATATTCTAGTAGTAACATTTACGTCAACAAGTTTGGTATAACAAAATTACAACATATTATTAGTCATTAATTCACATACATTTTCTCAAGAAACGTTTCTAATAGTCGATCCATTTTCTTAAGTAAGGTGATATTCATTATATATAAAGGTGATAAAATTAATACAGTCTTGCAATATACTAAATTTGAGCGGGCTAATAGATTATTTATTAACTCAATTTATTTTGATTCAACTAATAAAATCAATCGGATTGAATTATGGCCAATCGACAATAAGAAACCTATCTAAATATTTATTTATAAAAGAAAAGAAAATGTTTGTTTGTTAATATTATATATTATAATAATTTAAAAAATTAAAAATTATTAGTATATCATTTGGTAATTAATCAAATTATAATCAAGAAACAAAAAAAAAGCAAAATCTCATGAGTCGGTCTCGGGGAGGGTTATAACTCGTCGTTTAACCCTTCTTGACCTAGTTCATCATTTCATCAAACAACTTTTAAACAGATTAATGACTTATCTATTTATTAACTCAGTTCATTTTAATTTGTCCATATTCAAATCAACCCCTCAAAACAAGAGTCATCTTAGTAAAAAATTGAGTTTGAGTGTGTTGTACTACTAGAAAACATGAAATTAGTGACGAAAATATCGATAATTCTTAACTAATCTATCACTCAATATCTCCTAGCTTATTGAATTTTCATATAGTTCATATCACTAATTCGTAACTAAATAAGATTAATATGGAATTTACCATTTAGTTACGAAATTTCATCTGTTACTAAATTTTTATTTTCTTATCGTGTGCGCGTGGGGTAAGTATAATTACTATTAAAAAACATGAAATTAGCTACGAAAAATATGGAGACGTACCAAGAGATATATGCCACATGCAATCAAGAAAGTCCAATAACGTCCAAGATAAGCATCAGCAAAGTAGGCGCCCAATATAGGAGTCATCCATACAGTTCCAACCCAATTTGTGACATTATTTGATGATTTAACAGTGCCTTGATGCAATTTCTCTGTTAAATATATTACCAAGTTTGATGATATACCATAATATGCCATACGTTCGAAAACTTCATATACTGCAAATTCATCAAACAAAATATTATGTTGTCAACAATAATAATAAAGTCAAATTAAATAAGGTACAACTATATTGAATATGATGGTAGGTAAATGTTGATCCAATTATTAAGGGTGAAGTCATAGTAAATAGTTACGAGTTCGATTGAACTCAATATTATTGGTTTAAACATTGTATTTGTGTTAAAAAAATAATACTTATTATGTATAAATAATCTGTTTAAATTCAATAAGTAAAAATAATTATGGTATGATAAACTATAGATTTTAGTTACACCTTTAATAATAATTGGATATACAATTATTGTTTACATATATGTATATATATATATAGTATACTTTGTGCAGAAAATATTAGATTCGTGTGAACTCGTAACTTTTATATTAGATTTGTCCTTGATAATGAGCACATCGGTCTTGGGTTGTTCTAACTTAATTTTTTTCATTGTTTCTCATTCGATGTTCGATATCGACATTGGATTTCGACTAATTCAGATTTGTGCCGCATAGTGCCTGATCATTTGAAGGAAAGTGCTCCTTACGAAGGATTTTTCCATACGCATGATTCGAATTTGATATCTCTAGTTAAGAAAGAAGCATCCTCAGCCACTGTACAACATTCGTGGATAGTATTCTAACTTATTATTTATGGTTGAGTTGGTGGAACTCAAAATAAATACTCTATAGGACAAAGGTATTAATTCAACTGCCAAAAGATTGATGGAGAAGTCAATGCATTTAATTTTCGATATGATCAAACGGACATTCATTTCTTTCTTCAATTTAAATAAAGTATATATTTTTAGATTATTAAAAAAAACTATATAATATGTATCTTTAAGATTATATAGTCCAAATTTTAAGAGCATTTTCTTTATTTAGATTATGGGTTCCACATAGTTACGTAGTATACTCATTGATAAAATGCAACTACATGACTTTTCACGTCAACTAATCAGAGGTGGATCTACAATTTCATTTATAAATTATGCAAAATTTAATAAATTTAACATAAACTTTATATTCATATTAAAAATAAATTGTTTTCTTGAGAACTTATAAATTTAATATCCTAACTCTGCTTCTACAATTGATCTACCAAATTAGTCTTAATTTACCGTATGAAATAAGTCCTAAATCTTATACTCTAATTTAATTGGATAAATAATCAGCTGATTCCTTAAACAAAATAAAAACTAACATATTTATTTTACTAGATTTAATGAGTAGGTGGGATATAGATTTTTTATTTTGTTTTCCACCTGATGTCACGTTTGGTATAAAATTGAATTTCGATTAAATTCTAATTCAGTAAGATTCATTTATAAAGACGATACTCCTAATAGAAAAAAAAACTCAAAACATCTAATTAAGACCATCACCATCTATATTGGTATCGGGCATAGATTTTACTATAGTAACTTGGGACATCTATATGCATTATTAGAGCATTACTATAAAAAGAATTTAGCGACAGATGAATTTTATAGTTAAACAATAAAATTTATTGCTAATTCTATTTAGTGATGAATCAACAACATATTTCTATTAGCTACGAATAAAATAACTATGAATCAACGATAAAATTCGTAACTAATTCCAAGAAAGGGAGTTTAAAACGTTTGTACATGTACTCAACTAGGATTTGTCTAAATATGATCTCCATTATCCATTTGGAAGTATCAAAGAATATATTTGGAGATATTATTTATTTTAGTAAAAGATATTTTGTATACTCTATTTATTTTTACTTTTTGACTAGTTTTTCAGCCGGTTGGTTAAATGTTGTTATCATTAGCTTTTGAATATATTTAAAATCAAAACACAACAAGTTATAAAGATCAATATCTTATGATATTCTATAATTTTAGCATTTTGAAATAAAATATTTGTCGTTTAGTATTTTTAACATAGGTTAAAAGAAAAAATATATATATTTTACTTTTATATATTTTATTTATTCTTAATAAAAATTATGACTTCGCCGCTTTTTTTTTCTAGATAAGATAATGATTTTGGAGTTCTACTTATATGATCGGACAAAGTCTAGCCACGTACTAAAACTTAGGAAAATGGTTAACTAGGGCCACGTTCCTAAAATATTAGGTACCAATTTATAAAAAAAATTGTCTTAATTTATATGATACAGAGTGTTATATTTTCTTGATTAGAAATAATTTAATTTCAAAATTTTCTGAAATGATTTATAATTGTATAAATGTTTGAAGTTTTTCTTGAAACCACAAATTTTATAAGATTTTCCTTTTTCTGTGGAAACGAGAAATTTATCCGTTTTAACCTCTTTAAAACAAATATAGTCATAATATACAAAAAATCAGTCGGATGTACTAAACTAATTCTGCTATTCACGTACATTTAAAAAAAAAGATTGATCAAGTGGAAATTAAGAAGTGTAGAAGATGATTCCTACACTTAGAATGGTTTTCATGGAGATATGACATACCATAACTCATGAAGTTTTTCTCTTTTGCACTCCAAAGAGTGTTGACTATATACAAATGCCTATTTGTGGGTCTACAACATCAAGACGTAATATAATTTTTTGACGAAAGATATATGACTGACCACCTTATAATTTTTTGACGAAAGATATCTGATTGTGGCTATGGCACACGGGGGGGGGGGGGGAGGGAGCTAATAAGATAACATACCAACAATGAAGGAACAAGCTTTCCATCCACCAGTATTGGATCTAAGAATAGGATTGCCTTTGAGATCCACAGTTCCATCTTTTGTGTATCCATCATCTTGTCCATTTTCATCCACATATTGAGAAGTTGTCATAATTGTAGTGAAATGGATAAAAAACCCTTTAGTCAAATGCTATGCTAAAACTTCAAAAAAGAAAGAAAGAGAAAAGCATTATTTTTATTGAGAAAGTATAGAAAGTTTGTTTTCACTACTACCTTTATATAGACCACAACTTTTCTCTATCTTGAGTCATTCAAGAGTTTAAGGAATACTTAAAAGGTCTCGGCCGGGATGAATAGGATATCTTTATTCTTAATTAGAAATTTTAAATTCGACCTTTGAATTTAAATCAGATTCTGTTGGAACGTGTTTTTTTCTTAAATAAGCCTTATGTGACGAAAATTTAGATTAATTAATTATGACCAGCCTAATATGAATATCAAGTACTAAAAAAAAGTACAAAAGAATATTTATACAGTTAAACTATAAAAAAGATAATTATAGATAAATCTCAATGATAAATAACTACTAACCTGATAGGATAATCAAATAAAAAAAATTAACTTAAATTCACTTTCAAATCAACCATATGCTTAATTTTGTCAGTACTATTTTTTTGGGGTGGGGGTGGGGGTGGGGGTGGGGGTACATAAATAACTAAGGAAACATGGATTGTGTTGATCATATGATATGATTTCAAAATATCATATATGATTCTAAGAGTCCGAGAAGAATATTGTGTTTTAGTTATGTAGAAATCACATTTTTAATATTAGTATTGTGTAAGATATGATTTTATATGGTGTAAGACATAATGCTATGCTTGTAATTATAATTTTTTGTAAATAAATGGGCTCTAGTTTATTAATTGTAAATAAGAAAATATAGAATACTTCTTCAACCCTTTTGATTTTTGATTTATCAATAATTATCATATTGTACATGTGAGTTGTGACAATATTTTTTTATTTAAGCACTGGGATGAACGTCTACTTAGATTACTTTGAAAAAGTGAGTCTCCATCGGGATTTTTCAATTTTCTAAATTCAAACCTAAAATATCTAATTTACAATGAAAATCTTATTCATCTCACCATAATATAAGACGGTTCCTTCTATTATATTGAACTTCACGTTTGCATCAAAACATAATTAATTAGTAGCATAAAATAAGATTAAAACTGAAAGTTGTTCACTGTCTTATTACCCATAAATGCCAAGAATGGTCTTTGCAAGTTGAGTATAATTAAGAAAACATCTGTTTCTTCACTCTGCCATCCTTTAAACACAGATAGACAAGGGGAAATAATAGGTCTCGAGTTTCAGTCCTGTGTAGGGAAATTTTTTTTACCGAGAGCGTCATCTTCAAATAAATCATGTAATGCGTGATCTAAATTTAATCGGGGTTTTGATGTGAACTCTGGACACGGATGAGAAACAAAAAGAAGAGTTCTAAAAAAAATAAACTATTTTCATCTAATGTCCTATACTCATATTGAAATTCGACTAAATTTAAATTAACGCATTATAGAACTCATTTTTTAGGGCAATATCCAATGCCTCTGATTAAGGATGAAGATATTCTGACCATCACACCACAAATCTAAATTGATAGCAAAAAAGAGTTGATGAATCAAGTACTCGGGGTCGGAGCAAATAGGATCGAGTATTTCATTCAAATCTCTTTTGTCAGATTATAATATTTATACACGATTAAAATTATTTTATCTTATATATATAATAGATATTAAACTTCTTTCAATTTTTTCGTATATTTATTTTTTCATATTTTAAATTTAAAAAAAAACTTTTTGGCTCCGCCACTAAAATACTACTGCTATTGCCATGTTGACCATTCACTCATTTCTTTTGACTTTGTTGAGATAAAATTCATAATTTATAGAAGTGTTCTCATTTGAATTAATTTTCCCACCTAAGATTCTAAATTTTGGTGACCCACTGTTGATAAATTCCATATATAAAATCTTGAGCTAATTTGACCTCCAGAAAATTCAACTGAATTACTGGAGCCATATTAAATTTTATTTTTCTAATGAGTCATATTAAAATTTTCAATTTTGTTTGATTATATAGATATTCTCCTTCTTTTATTTCATAATCGACTATCGTTAGAAGAAATTTAAATTAAATTAATAATAATATATTCAGTATAATTTCATGATAAGTGAATTCATAGAAATTGTGATATACACAAAACTTATAAAAAAATTCATCTACGATAAATTTCCGACTCAAATAGAATATTTCAAAGTTGGTTAAAAAAGGGAAATCTAAATTAAATCCTACTTTGATTTTACAACCGCCAATGATGAAAATCGAACCAAACTTATATATAGATAATTAGTATTTAGGTAGATATTAGTGTTTGATTTGACTAAAATATTAAATTAAAGATTGAATTCTTTTTGTAAGCACATTTCTTTACAATTAGTCTATATGCTACGTGGCACTAGAATCTTCCTTTTTTTTAATTACTTTTTTGCAGAATTTTCAACCTTGTTTTAATGGAATTATTATACAATAATTATACTAATTTAATTTATTGCTACCAAACTTAGATGTCTAACTCTAACCCCACCCCCTCCTGCCAACAAGAAGAAAAACTAATAGAGAACGACTTGGTGTGTTTGGTGCGGAGGAAAATATTTTTTAATTTTTTTATATTTGATGATCAA
>JAJOOO010014926.1:0-38763 GCA_029582685.1 Solanum piurae | reverse complement strand
AAAAATGTGACAATATTCCAACCATAAAAAAGTTAAAAATAAACTCCTTAAAAAAATCATGAAACTTATGGCGTATCTAACACATCATGAAATCTATGACGTATCCAACACTTCATGATCATCAAGCATATCTGAATCAGCTTGTGGCAAGGTTGTCTTAACATCTTCATTTTCATCTGCAATTTATATGCGATTTCAATTAGTTAAATATTAAATAGATTTTGAGTTTGGACTCTCTTTAATTTTAAATTTTAATATTATATTATATTATTTTAATTATTTTTATTTGGCCCACGGGCCAGCCCTACCTATATTTCTCAAGCCCCACAAATCAGCAGGCTTATTCAGGCCGGGTTAAAAAGCCCTTTTCTTAAATGGGCTCCAAAAATCTTAGCCCAGCCCTATTAAATCCCGGGTTAGGCCAGGTCTGCCCAACGAGCCTAGCCCATATTGACTGCTCTAATTTCCAAATTAGTTTTTTGACCCATTATATATAACATTGAGGTATTTTTGGACCTCAAACCATTAATTGATGACATTTTTGTTCAATTTTGTGTGGTTCACGAGAATTTTGTCCTTTTTTCTCAAATATAAAAAAATATTATTTTATATGACTTAATTAGATATAAAAGATTGTCACATGAATTAAGAGGAGAGTGTAAAAGTTAATATTCATGAAACTTAGAAGGAAAAAAAACATTTTCCCTTTGTTTAGTTTCGTTTCATATGCCAAATACCCAAGTAATATATTCAAAATATCAATTTATATTATTTTTGCCTAGTTATTATTAGGGTAATAAATTTCCTAATTAACTAGCAAGACTGAAAGAAAAATTTAGGATTAAATATAATACATATATTTTTGTGAAATTTATTTCAGAAAATTGTATGATGTTGATGGCCTAATGGTCTCATTTCGCCTTATTAGCTTTAGAAAAACTTTGAATTAAGGGTTAGATATGCGTAAATTATAATTTGTGTAGGTGTTAAGATCAAAAGTCAATAGAAAAATAATCTAGATCATGGGCTAAGATCTCGTATGAGCAATCACTAAATAAAAAAGAATGTGATCTACTTCCATGATTGAATGCTAGTTAAAAAAATAAAACTAAAATAAAGACAACATGCAAAAATTGTAAAATTATAAATAATTAAGTAAAATAAAGTAATATTGAATATTTGAAAAGTTTAAGATGAAATTAGGGTCATTATAGATAGATGTACTATTCGACTGCAGTCTGCATATGTCAAATATAGTTATTTTAGGCTAAATTCTACATTTAGTTTTATAAGAATTAATTTAATATGTATAAAATAGTAATTTATAATCTCATAACTTAAAATCAAAATTCCAAATCATAAATTTCATATTCTAAATCAATTTATTAAATTTTGCAAGTCAGGTAATTGAAGTTATATACGATATAATAAATTTCACATTCTCAATAGATTAGATTTCTTTTATTTTTTTAAAAATAAATAAATAAGTAACGAATAAGTACTACAATAAAAATTTATAAAAAAATATATATTTTATATTAAGTAGTTGTTTTTTTCCGCGTGTAGTTGTTTTTTTTATTCTTCACCGATTAAAAACTATCATAAAAGAGACACTGAGTAAGAGGGTGTTTGGATTGACTTAAAAATTGGCTAAACCTACTTTTAAGTCAGTTTTTGACTTCTAAAAGTGTTTGACAAATATAAAAAATAATTTAAAATAAGTCAAAAATGACTTAAGATAAGTTGAGAAGTGTTTGGCAATATAAAAAATAACTTAAAATAAGTTTAAAATGACTTAAAATAAGACAAAAATCAAAAGTAGGTTTCTTCTACTTTTTATTTTTTGATTTAAAAATTATTTCAATTTAACTTTTTATTTTTAACTTAAAAATTACTATATTTTTGTTTAAGTCAATCCAAACATCCGTAAGTTAGAACTTAGAAGTCACCACCGTCAAATTAGAGAAGCAAAAGAAGTCACCACCTTCGTACGCTGCTCCACCGGATTGCTGCTATTCACTTTCCCGGCGACGATGTCCGACCAAAACCCATAAACCCTAAAATCAATTTTCGTCACCATCAATCTGCCCGAGTAACTTGCTCTTCTCATTATCTTCGTATTTTTCGAAAGAAAATTCAAGAACTTGATTATCTCGGCATTCTTGATTTAAGGAAATTGTTGTCTTTTTAAGTTAAATTGGTATTCTTTGATTCATATTTTAAGTAAATCAAACGAAATTGTTGTCTTTTTGAAGTAGAAGTGGTATTCTTGAATTTGAGTAGTGAGACGGGAAGCATTAAGCGAATGCCAGAGGCTATTTGGAGTTTAGTTCGGTCAGGGGTTCTCTTGTATTGATGATTTCTGATCAAAACCCTAAACCCTGATTCAATTTTCCGGTCGTTCTATCTGCTCTAGTAATACTACTGCTCTCCCTATTAAAAAAAGAAGAAGGAAAATTTGAGAACTCGCTTTTGTCAGATTTTCTTTGAATTCTTGCATGTATTCCCTTTAAGAAAAATTCAAGGAAATCAAAGAAATTGTTGTTTTCAACAATATATTGGTATTGTAAATATCAAGGAAATTCAAGATATCTATTTCTTTTTAATAAGAATTGTGTTCTCATTCTTGTATGTTAAGGATGTTCAAGAATTTGTTTTTACTTTTTTAGGGAGATGGGGAGCATTAAGCGAATGCCCGAGAATATTTGGAGCTCAATTCGGTCGGGCGTTATCTTGTATGATTTCACAAGGGTTGTTGAGGAGTTGGTTTTCAACAGCCTCGATGCTGGTGCTGCCAAGGTATACTTATTTACCCTTATGATTTTATTAGGTATTGAATGGAAAGTAGTGGAGTTATTCTTGAAGATCCCACTCAAACAACTTGAATTATTTTTTTAGTAGTTTAATTACAAGAAATTTTGATTTGTAGTATTTTGAATGAAAGATACTCCATTGGACAGACTTCCGTGTACTCTCTCAGTGGCCAGTTCATTTACATGGTCTAGACTTTCTGATTTTGATTGTTTCTTAAAAGTTGAAATTGTGCCATGTAAGAGAATGGGGAATTATATGTTCTCTGATTTTGTTAATGTTTTGCGGATCAATAGAGGTGAGCTGCTGAGAATATGGAAAATTGTGCTATTATGCAATTTAATTGCTTAGACTATTTGCTCAAACTCTTCAATGAATTCTTATGTTCCTTGGTTTGCTACTTCTGATATTGAGGGCATATGCTTTATATGAAAATTGATCTACATTTTGTCCTCTTAGTATGATGTTCCATTCTGGTATCATAATTTTTTCCCCAATATATAACAGCTCTATTTCTTTTTACCATGAGATTTGCTTCCTTATAGAGCTGTTCTTTTTATGTTTGTTATTCTAATAAGTAGTGTACTCCTAAGTTGAACCTTACCCAGTTTCCTCCAGGTATCTGTTGCTATAGGCATTGGGACCTGCTACGTTAAGGTGGATGACAATGGTAAGTTTAAGTTTCTTTGACATTGATCTAATGCATTTTGATGTGAAGAAACTTCTGCTCAATTTATTATTTATTTCATCATCTGAAGTTGTACTTCCTCTTGAAGGATCTGGTGTTTCACGAGATGGACTGGTGCTAATGGGAGAAAAATATGGTAATCTTTTTGCAAAATGTTGGACTGACATCATCTTTTCTATTGCAGTGATGCTCCTGTACATAATTTCTTTTGCCTTACAACTATGATGTTCATAACTTGGAATGATTGTTGTAGTCTAAAGGATTGCATGCATTGCAGCATTGCTCAGTTGATAGGCTGTTTGACGTTTTTTGTTCATTAGTATCTTTTTACCGATGTTCTTTTATTTATTGCTATGTGGTTTTACTTATAAATGGGAAAACTTGTATGGCTGTACACAACACCAAATATTGATGCTTACATTTTGGTTTTGCTTGTATTGTAAGTTGTTCATGTACATTGCTTTCCTGGTTCTTCATTTGCAATAAAATACTTTCTTTACCTGTACTGTCTCCCCAAAAGAAAATGGGTAGCTTGAGGGATGGGGGGAGAGAGAAAGACATGAAATATATTTTTGTTGATCACTACTGTATGTACAGATGTTTTGATTATTTATTCTTGCTGAAATTGAACCAGAACATACATATTGGTGCTTAGGTACTTTAAGCCTAGCTTATGGAGACAGTATGTGTGCCTGTTTCTTTCATCTTCTGTCATGCTTCATTTTTTTCTGGCCATTTCAACGGCCATCAAATCTGCCCAGGTAACTCAAACAATGACCTAGTGATTCGATTAACATTACCCCTCACCTAAACCCCCTTTTCTGGTAGCTGAATGCAGGATAGTTTTAGGTTGCATTTGTTAAAATTAGAGCCAACTGTATTTGAGTCTGAATTAGAAATGTAGGATGGTTCTGTTTGTATTTATTCGAGTTGCTGTCTAGTAGTTGTAACTCTAGAGCATTCACCATATATGTACACCAGCGACGTCAAAATACAGCCATTCAGATGATATGCATGCTTTCCCAGCAAGCTTTGGCTTTAAAGGAGAGGCTCTGAGCTCTATTTCTGACGTTTCTTTGTTGGAAATTGTTACTAAAACTCATGGGAGGCCAAATGGATATCGTAAGGTTTTGAAGGTAAGATTCTTTTAAGATTTAGTTGGTAGTATCCTATAGTATAGGTATAAAACTACTAATTTGGTTTTTGTTCTTGCCAATGTTTACAGGACGGCAAGTGTTTGTACCTTGGAATTGATGATTGTAGACAAGATGTTGGTACAACAGGTAATTTTGTATAAGCATACCTGATACAAAAGTTGACTGTTGTTTGCCAATAAGGAATTTGTTGGGATTTCTCTCCTTGCAGTCATTGTTCGGGATGTATTTTACAACCAACCAGTTCGAAGGAAGCAAATGCACTCCAAGTACTTCTAGTTTTCTCACAATTCAAACAAATGAAAAATAATGATTACATACTTTACTTTTAAAGTTGTACACTGGCCTGATTGATTTTTTGGTTTACATATATAATCTGGAAGCCCAAAGAAGGTGTTGCATGCTCTGAAAGAGTCTCTGCTAAGAATCGCCCTTGCGCATCCCAATGTCTCCTTCAAAATTGTTGATATTGAAAGGTCCGTCTTTGTTATATCAGCTAACTTAAGGATATTTTCTGTCTGGTTTCTTAGATTTTGTTCATTTGCTTGCAGTGAGGATGACCTGCTTTGCACACGTGCTTCTCCTTCTCCACTGCCGCTATTGTCCAGTGAGTTTGGAATTCATCTGAGTTCCCTTAACAAATTGAATGCAAGTGATGGTTCATTCAAGCTCTCAGGATACATTTCAGGTCCTGATGTTTACACAGTGAAGGTATACAGTCCCAAATTGATGAATAAGAGATGTGATATGTTATCTTTTCTACACTCTGTTTCCCTAACAACCACTGTTCAATTTGCAGGTCCTTCAATATTTCTGTATCCACTTATTTCAGTATATTTTCCTGACCAAAGAAAAACGGAAGACTAATCTTTGGTTAACATTTTCTATATCAGTTGCCTGTTTTTACGGTGTTTTTGTTTTCCTTGACCTTCGTAATGCAGATATCAATTCAAGATTTGTTTCCAAAGGACCAATACATAAATTACTTAATAACACAGCTATGAGTTTTGACAGTGCATCTGACATTGAGAAGCGAAGTAGATCTCAGATATATCCTCTGTTTATGCTGAACCTAAACTGTCCAAGATCTTTTTATGATTTTACTTTGGAGCCTTCAAAGACCTCTGTGGAATTTAAGGTAAAATTTTTTGTTGTGATTTATGGTTTAATTTGTTTTGGGGTTGGGAAACAAATGTGAGGCATTGGATTTATTTTATAAGAATTGAGTTTGTGTTAGTGTTTGTTTTGTGAGAATTGGTTGGGGTTGTTTTTAAAAAATACATATATATATATATATATATATATATTTCAAAATGCCTAATCATTTTTTGGAACTTCAATATGGGTAAACTTAATAGGTTAAACTGGCTAATCATCACTATTTATCACTAATCCTATAGAGATTCAAAGTATTAAAAAGGACACCCTGACCCGACAAGGTCCTTGCATCACAGTAGCTAATGGAGAACAAAGTTATCTGGCTTCTTGTGGCTGCAAAACCAAGCAGGCCAATGTTAACGAGGACATGTCATACATATTTGTTTTACTGATTGGGGTATTGTATTTCATATTACAATGTGTTAGGTAAGACTGATAATTCCTCATAAAGAGGCTTGACACGACCAGACAATCATCTGAAAAGAGTCTTGACACGACCAGACGATCATCTGAAAGGAGTCATGACTCTGCCAGAAAGTTATATGAAAGGGGCGTGACACTATTAGAATGGTTGTTGAAGAGAGTCATGATACCGTTGGAGCTATCGTTAGAAGGAGGTCTTCTTGAGCAGTTGCCAAAAAGAGGCATGTTCTCACTTCTCTCCGAAAAGAGATGTGATACTGAATAGGGAAGGGCACCGATTGTAAACGGTGCCTGTCTTTGGAGGGGGGATTGTCGGAGAGGAGTAATGCTAGTTGCCAGTATTGGCTTAGGTTGCCTGTCAGTATGGTCTAACTTGTATGAGATACAATCCATATCTTAGGGGGAACCTGCTCCATTTGAACACTTTAAATTACTCTAACGTTCTAACAGTTCTAATAAATACTAGAAATCATTAATTAGAATGAGAGGAGTAAGGGAAAACTAGAATAGGCACTGAGGAATTGACAGACTTTCTTATTTTTGCTTGATGCATGCTGGGATGAGTTTCCACCTACACCTATTATTAGCTATTACTCCTACTTCATCCCAGCTTCTCAGAACTTTAGAAACCTTGCCTGGCATGACACATGTTAGGCTTTTAAGGTTAAAGACAATACACCATAACCTGCCTGTGAACTTGCAATGTAGAAATATGTGGTTGACTGTCTCAGCAGTCTCCTTACACAAAAAACATTTTGAACACATTGGAATTCCCCTCTTCATTAGATTATCAAGTGTTAGCACAACTCCGCTTGCTAATAGCCATACAAAACAGGAGGTGTTTTGGGATTCCATCAAAACACCTCCTATTCCTCTCATTCCATATGGATCAGAAGATAGCAGCAGGGATCGTCCTCCAAATCCTTTTAATGGCTTTATCAACTCTGCACAAGCTCCTTCAGATGTGCCTCTTTTATGGTCCGTGGCATGATTCATTTTAAACCAAAAATACAGAAGAACATGCTCCAAAGATCTGTGGCTACTGTGCAGTGCAATAACAAATGGCTTACAGTTCCCCTCTTTTCCAAACATAGATAGCACCTGTTTACTAATTGGAAGTTTTTCCTATTGAGTCAACGGAGGAGTATGATATCCCTCTGTGTACCATATGTAGGTTAACAGGAGTGATTTGACTTATCACCACAAAAAAAAAAAAAAAAGAGGACAGGGGGGAGAGGCGAGGTGTGGTTCTTGTTTGTCTATTAGAGCATGTCACTTGTTCATTTTTGTTCCATGTTGGATGTGCAATCAAATTGCCTGAAACGATGTGCAGCATTTAACTGGTTGTATTAATCTCACTGATGGCACCATGATACTGATTGTGTTAATCTGCATACTGATTGTGTTAATCTCCCTTTGTTGGCACCATTGATACTGATTGTGTTTATCTCATTAAGCTATTTTGATGTGTTTTACGAGAATCTCTTATGGTAACTAATTGGTTCTTAATGTTACTTGTAGGATTGGGGCCCTGTCCTTCTCTTTATTGGGGATACTGTTGCGAATCTCTGGACTGAAAGTAACTCTGCTGGTGAGATTTTTATGCAACATCACTTAGTATTCATTGTATCTGATATTATTTGTACATGTGGCTTTGTTCACTTCACAGTCCCTTTCCCATAGGCTGTTGCCCCTCACCTGCTCCCCCTAAAAGAAAAGTGGAGAGGGGGGGGGGATTGTGGAAGGTTCGTTTTAGTGGAAGAGAGAGTTACTTGTGCGTCAGATGGTGCAAAGCATTTCAGCATTATGCCATCGTATTAGTTTAATCTGTTTCTTTTCTCTTAAACTACTTTTGGGAAACCTACATAAGAATATAGCTGTAGAAGTATCCTCATCTATTGCTATCCCATTCCCTGCTCCTCTTTCCAGATATACCTATGAATTATGAGATCAGGAAAAAGAGGTGCAGGGCTCAGAGTTGCAAAGGTACACTTGACCTTCTTTCCCCGCTGCCAAAGAAACTGACCGGAGAGTGCACTGTCAGGAGAGATAGTCAATCTCCACAGAATACTCTGTGGGAAAGTGCTTCTGAGAAACCTGATCCTGGGTCCGGATTTCTCTGTCAGATTGAAAGTTCAAGTCGGTCAATTGATGGATCTCTTGCTCATTGCACAGTTGGTGTAAACTGGAAATCCAGATGCTCTGTGCAACCCCTTTCATCTAATGTTTTACCTACAGAGGATTATTTCCTGGATAACAAATTCAATGCTTCAGCTACCTCCAGTTATAAATCAGACTGCCTGTTAGGTTCAGGATGGGAGAATGGGCCTCAAACAATTGTAGCTGGCAAATCAACAGAGGATGCCTCATTTAGGGAGTCTCTTGAACTTATTGACAATTCAAATATGACGCATGAGAGAAGGAAACCATTTATGCGAAGCTGTTCTTTGCACAGAAGCCTGATACATGATGGAACATCTTTTGATAGTGATGAAGATATTAAGTTTGAAAAAAGTGACTGCAGAACTAAACAAAATCGCCTTGAAGATGATTATAGTGTTGAATTTGAAGTTGTTGATGATGTTAACCGGGTCTTACATCAAAGGTCTCCTAGAGGCAAGGAAATATATTTTGAGAAGTTCTCCAGGTGCAAAACTCAGAGCAACGCATTGCAGCGGTCAAAAAAAAATTCAGGCGATTCAGAAAAATCTTCTTTAACCAAGGACATTCTAGATGAAGATGATCATCTTATGCACTTCTTTAAACAGACCAAAAACTATCGTTCTGGCCTACCATCTTTTAGTCCAGAACTGTCTCCTCTGCCATCAGATCCTTTGCTCGGGAGCAGGTTTCTTGATGTTAATCCTTACATCGCTGAAAATGGGATTGAAACTTCTGTTAAACATGAAGTTGGTGTCGCGTATAATTTTGGAAACATGGAACGTAATCTCTTGGTTCCGGCCATAAATAATTTGGGAAAAGAGGACTGCTTGTTTCCAAATCCTGCAAAGTTTGATCTCGATTTTTATGCTTGTTCTAAAGAGGATTTGGGCTGTATAGGGGGACTTGATCCGTGGGACATCTATAGTTCAGGTCCTTCTGAATTCTATTATGACGGAGATGATTTGTCACATATACATTCTCATGGTGAAGAAGATCTTATTAATTGTTTGACACCACGAGCTATGATCTCCTCTTGGGTGGATGGGAACTCGCATAAATGGAATGATGCTGGGAATCGAGGTAAAACAGATGAGCTTATAAGGAAGAAGAAGAGTAGAAGAAGTCATTCAGCTCCTCCATTTTACCAAGGCAAGAAGAAGTTCTTTGCCACGAGTGAGTCTTCAAGAACGGCAGCAGGAAATAACAATATTAAGACTGTTCATGATGTGCCACTCATGCCAGGTAATTTGTCCTTGAGTGTTTGTTTGTTTTAATAATCAATGATGACAGAAAATTTGTGCAACTAATTAATGTTCTTGTCCATCGTGCAGAAACTAGAGCTGTAAGAAGACTGGGGGATTCTACAGAAGCTATCTGCTCGGAGCTTCCACAGCAGTCATCCCATCTATGTGATCAATCTTCCACCCCAAGTTGTGGTGATGGTGTTTACTCTGATGAAAGGTATGATATCAATTTTTTAAGGGAGGTTTAGGTCTCTTTCTGATATTATCTCAATCAAATATGTTAGAAACTCACACAACCTGATGTTTCTCTCTTCAGGCTAAGTGTTAAAATGAAACTTGTTAACATCTGGAACAGCAGATTACAAACTCAAGGGGAGTGCATAAGTACACGCTATGGGGAGTCAAAAGAAGGTAAACCGTTCCTGCCATTTGTTCCTGTAAAGGTATGGCCCTTGGGCCTATCACAACCTCAAAAGTCAGCTCATGAGGGGGGATTGCCCAAGTCCATATAGACCACCAATCCATTCTCCAACCGATGCAGGACTCTAACCCCCCACTCTAACAGTTCCTGAATTGAATAAGAGCTTAATTTTTGTAGTGCATGTTTCAGTTAATTAGCTTCATTTCTTTCACCTACTTTTCAAGATTATCTTAGACTGCATTCTTATTAATCATGAAAGCATTAGAGATTACAACGTCTCTTTCTCAGTGTCCTAGGCCACATAGTCTCTTTCAAATTCCATATTGCTTATGTGCTGATCTTGTGATAGAATTGTCATGCCTGACATTTTTAATCGAATCTTCAGAATTTGCACCAACAAAAGAAACTCAAAGTATCTTAGATTCTGGGACAAAATGGAGGGGCTTCTGTCCAGAGATTACAGTTGAGTACTTAAGCTATATCTCAAATGTTTTTGTGACTTCTTCTCTGTTTTGTTAAGATGACGGATTTCCTTTTCCAATATGAGATGCAGAGTGGTACTGGAACAGAGAGTCTTAAGAATCAGGATACTATACTCAATGTCTCTTCTGGCATATTGCATTTTGTTGGTGATTCATTGGTTCCTGATACCATTGATAAAAACTGCCTGGGGGGTGCCAAAGTTCTCCAACAGGTTGATAAGAAGTTTATTCCGATTGTGGGTGGCACAACACTTGCTATAATTGATCAGGTCCATTATGGTCTTTCTTGATTTCTCATGAATTTCCTTATAATGCATTTACTTTAAAAGATCGTTTCTTTTAGGGATCGTTTGGTTGGACTCATTAGCAAATATTAATCTCAGCATAAACTTCTGCATAAATAGTTTAATAGTTGTTGGCCATGTAAGTAAAAGTAATATCTACATAACCATGTATCACTCAGTTATCCGCATGATAAAAAAGTAAGCTCGACATAACTAATGCAGCGTTTGGTTGGCGGTATTTAACCATGCATTATTAAGAGAACACATGTCAACAATGCATGGATATGAGTATTTACAGGGAAAAAATCCCTTTATAAAGTAGATAGTCCCTGCATAGCATCACTCGTTTATTATTCACCGCATAAGAATCGCGACATTATTATTTACCACATAACAGTTTTTACATTATTATTACCACATAAACATTCCCTGCATGACTAATACTTTAACCATGTAATGTCGACTCTTTGGTATTGCAATTTTGTGATAGTACTGAAGAAAAGGAGAGTGATATAGGGTGATTTATCTTTTGTTTCATCACTTTCTGACCGTCAGGTTGAGTATATTCTTATGTAGAAGCTGTGGCCCATGTCAAAATAAATGTCTGTCCCTTTTTACATAGTCAAGATATTATGATCTTTTGTTTGATTCTAGCATTTATCTTCATTGAGCATTACACATTGTCATGTTCTACAGCATGCTGCAGACGAGCGAATTCGTTTGGAAGAACTGCGTGAGAAGGTAATGATTGTCTAAAAACTCATTGATGTGTCATTTCAATGTGGAGTTGGTAATTAGTGAATTATCAGGTTCTATCTGGACAAAAGAGGTCAACAACCTATCTTGATTCCGAGCAAGAATTGGTACGTTTATGGTCATCTTATGTGAATTAGAGTTTATCTTTGCCTTGCGCCCCTCGGATTGTGGGGAACTCTTGAAACTCTTTATAATCGGTAACATTGATTTTGAGTTTTTGATCATGCTTTTGCAGGTCATGCCTGAAACTGGTTATCAATTATTACACAACTATGCTGACCAAATTCAAAACTGGGGTTGGATCTGCAACATTCATTCTCAAGCTTCAAAATCATTTACCAGGTAAGTTACGGATCTTTGTTTAGATTTTCTTACAACCAGTCTATGGAACTTGATAAAATTACCATTTACCAGAAATTCAAATTTGCAACATTCATTAAGGTTGAACCTAACTCTAGCATGAAGTTATATGTTTTGGTTAAAGCAGGAACTTGAATCTGATTCACAAGCAGCCAAAATCTGTCACACTTCTTGCGGTAACATTCTCTAGTACTTGTCTCTGTCATATTATACATTCAAAAAGTTTAAGTAAATGTAGACCATTTGCAAATCAGTCTTAGAAGGGAAAAGATAATATAGTATTGATTCTTGTTGTTAATATAGGATTAGGAAGTGACATCAACTATTAGGAAATAAGAATTGGGATTAGGAATTATTGGGAATAAAGCCAAGTTGTATAGTGTAAATACACAAGGGCTATGAGAGACTGCACACCTACACTCTCGAACCTTTTACTTCACTTTATAGCTTATTAACTTTAGCATTCCTATTCCTCCCTCTGAAGTATATGTGCCTGTCTAATTGTGGAAAACAAAGCATGACAAGCACTTCTTCTCAGTCTAGTCATTCCATTCTGAGGTATCAATACAAAAGTTTATATCAGTCCTGTGTTCCATCTTGTTTAAAGCAAGAAGGATTTTTGGGTTTAGGCTTTCACGTGTCATTTGTGCGCATTGTCTCTTAAGGTTCATTTTATGTTTTAATTGGGTTGATTATAGCTAGTGAAATATGAATTGTAACTTCTAAAAGGGAATATCTTTTTTGTTCTAATACCATCAGTAACAAGACAATGCTAGAGGTTTACACGTGTTTAAGGGAATACTGCACTAGCTAACAAGATACGTTTGCACGTGTTTCATAAGAAAATGGTTGTTTTCTTGATACTACAGGTTCCTTGTATTCTGGGCGTTAATCTAACAGATGTGGATCTGTTAGAATTTCTTCAACAGGTTAGTCCATTGACACTAGCTAGCTCTCATATTTCACTCCTTCATTTAATTAACTCTAATCGTTCTCATGTGGAATCTTGCTTCTGTTCTTGCTTAAATGCTGTGTCATGTTCTCTAATAATGTATTCGATTACAACTCACAGCTTGCTGACACAGATGGATCATCAATAGTACCCCCATCAGTGAATCGGGTCCTGAATAACAAGGCTTGCAGGAGTAAGTTAATATTTAATTTATGAATTTGGAGCTACCTTGATGGCTCTCTCACCTCCACCCACCCCCACGTAAGAAAAAGAGAGAGAACAGGGAATTAGAATCACTTCGATTTGAGATATTTCTCTTTACTTCTGATATCTTTGTTTTCATTTGTGTTGGAACAATAACTCCGATATGGATATAGTGGAACAGATACAGAGGAATGAGGATCGACATAGCAGGCCAACTAATTCTGGGGGTGAAGCAAAATTGATGAATTGATTCCTGATGTTGCCATTCTATATATTTATTTACTTATTTTTGTAGGTGCAATTATGTTTGGAGATGCATTGTTGCCTTCGGAGTGTTCTCTCATTGTTGAGGAGTTGAAGCAGACTTCATTGTGTTTTCAAGTGAGTGGAAAATTGCATTTCAGGAAATATCTGTATTAGAACTGCATTTGGTGGTGTGTTTACAGGAGGAATTCCATATTATTAATGACTGTAATATCTTTTCATTTGGCAGTGTGCTCATGGGCGGCCGACTACTGTACCGCTTGTCAACTTGGGTGCTCTGCATGAGCAGATTGCTAAGTTAGGTTCGTGGAGTAAGGGTTCCTCCGAGGCATGGCATGGGTTACATCGGCATGCAAGCAACGTAGAGCGTGCAGCAAAGCGACTAAGATCTGCCGTATCCTAGTGTCAAAAATCTTTCCTTAGTATACCTTTCCATGTATAGCCATAGTAACTCACTCTGAATAGACTGTAAAGAAATGTTACGATAGTGAAATAGGTTATTTGATTGTAACATCATTCAATTGTTGTCATAGTTAAATTTGTATATCCCATTCTAACCTTCTCATTTTGCTAGACAATATGAAGTGATATTGGAACAATGGTACTATATCTCCTGAAGATATGGAACTTCCATTTACATTTTTGTTCTAGCACCTCTGTCACAGTAGAGCCACTGCCCAACCCAGATATGCTCCCACAATTCAAGCTGCAGAAGAGTTGTATGAAACTGATCCCTTTATTACTTGAAAATAAATTGTCGTTAGCAACATGCTTAACACGTATTAATCGCTTCGTGATTATTCATTATACATGCTTCGATCTAAAAAGTGTCTAGCGACACCTGATAGAAATGACAAGGATGGAGAATGTAAAATCATTTCTCTATGATTTGATTTGAGCTTCATGCATTATACTCGAACTTTAAATGTAGTGTACACATTTGATGAGAGTTTGTATTTGAACCTGTGACATTTTGGATCCCAAAATTGATTGTATGAAGTTGTCTCCAGAGGGGGCTAAAGTCTTGACTAGGGAATGCAATTCCTAGAATCAAATTAGACACAGTAAGATGGAAAATGTGAATTGATCGATGCAAAGCATGTGGTATGGATTACAAATGCCATATTTTCAAATGCCAACAAGCAGAGGAAGAATAATTCAGTAATTACAGGAAACTGAAAAATTTGATCTAAAAGATTTTCTTACATTATTATTATTCAAAAGTCAAATCCTAAGAAATTCTTATGACATGATTATGTCATTAAAGGCTGAAACTACTCATGAGTGTTCCTTTTTCTTTATAAAAAAAGACGGTGTTCGGCTAGTTTGGTATACTTTGACTAATTCATCAGATATTTGCTACTGTATTTTTCACTAATACACTTTTTACTTTTAACCAAAATACTAGCACAACATTGACTAACTTTGCTTACAAGACTTAGAAGATGATTATTTGCCTTCCAATTTTTCCTTTGGTTTCTGTTAAAAGAACAATTTGTGTGTATACATGTTCAATTTCCTCTATTATATAATGCATAGATCATTTGTCGGTAAGATATAGGAAAAGGGGACCAAGAAGTCAACAACTTTTTTCTTTTTTTATTGTGAAAAGTATAAAAAAAAAAACTCATATAATGTGCTTAAAAAGATAAATAAAATTGAGAACCACTTAAAAACATTTCTTTGAAATTCAGAACACGACCCTGCATCATGCTTTAACAAAATCTTCACTCCAAAAGTAAAAATTACAAAGCAAATGGAGAAATCAAAACGAAAATACTATTTACTATATAGTTCCTATAAGCGTGGTCCATAAGTACATTTTTTTCATACACAGAATCATTCTGTAATATAATCATCAATCAGTGGCTAACGCACGGTAGGATCAAAAACTCTGGCTAGAGTTTTGGGGCTTCTAGTCTCATTCTAAATTGTTGAAACGTGCATGAAACTTAGTTTCCAAATTGGTAGTTAGCCGGTCATGTTGTAGTCGTCTGCATGTAGATATGGATGATAGCTCCCTGGCACTTCCATCTTTCCCATTAGCTGGTCCATTCCTGCATATCCATTTTTATCACATCAAATGGATTAAGAACAGAACTAACCATTATAGGTCTGCTACCTAGGATCGACTATATGAATCCTGAATAACAACTCAAGCTTCCATTTGATCTAGGTGTTGGCCAAAGATGGATTTTGTTAGTCGTGTTCTCTCATTGTTGTTACAGGCGCTTCGAGTTTGGAGTAGGTTTTAGTTGAAGACAAATTCTTTTGTGCTAGAGTAGGTGACAATTGTGAATGTGATGCATTAACTTCATGAGAAGTTTAAGGTACAGTAAGTTTTCCTGACAAAGAAGTTTAAAACATAACAGTTTAAAATGCAGGTCTTCAAATGCTATTGATATCCTCGTGAAACAGCGAATGAATGCAGAAAGTACATATAATTCATTATGATTCTCTAGATGCAGGAATTCCCATCACCTAGTGTGTCTCTATCACTTTGATGACATTTCGAGAATTCGAGACCAGAAACATTTTTGGCTATGGAGCTCATATTTAGAATTTTGACAGAAGAGCACCTTCATTTATATCTAAATATTAGAGCATACGATAGTACAGTGGTAAAAACAAAATGATGTTATATAGGAACTAGAAAAACATACTTGGATTAGACATTCCATAGAAGGACATTTGGCCATAACTTGCAGCAGGTTTTGAACTACCGTCTGATGGAAACATAGGCTCGGGTTTACTGGTTCGTGGATCTAGTGAATGCATTCCAGAGCTCACGTCAGGGTTCTCATAGCCAAGATCTTCAGCCATTGAAGTAGGCATGTGAGAAGACTGCAGATCCTCTGGCTTGGTTTTCTTTTCATTGGGCGACTCAACATCTGTTTCCACCTCTGATTCAGTGTTGTTTGTTGCTGCAACCTGTTGCTTCCTTTTTGATCGAGCACGCCTATTTTGAAACCAATTATACACATTTGTTTCAGAAATTTGACCATGTTGAGATAATTCAGAAGTTATCTCTTTGATCTTCTGTTTGGTTGGAGTTCCATTGCCTTGTTCAAATATGCGCTCAAGAATCTGAAGTTGCATAGGTGTTGGAGTCCAGCGTTGTCTACCAGTGATTTTATGGCCAGCGGATGTCACCAGTGGATCGCAGTACAAATTTCCCAGCCTGGCTCCTGAGATAGCATGTACAGATTTTGCTCACATTAGATGAACTCAAATTCAGAAAGTACTATTAGAGATCACTACAAACACAGCAAGTCGAATATATGGATGTTAAGCACAACATATTAAGATCATTAATAATTTATCGTCCTCCAGCTTCTTGCATCATGGTTAACAGTAGCAGTATCCCATCGCCAAAGCAAGCCATTCAAATAACACAACAATACCACATTACAATCATTACTCTGAAGTTGAATAAAACAAATACTAGTATCTTGAAACATGGAAATGGCAATCATTCATATACATAAAACTTGAAGAACCACACAAAAGTAGGAGTTTATATTTGGTTTCCTTTGAAGCGATTTCATCGAATAAAAATATGAAACCTGAGTCTGCAAAATCCACCTGTCATTGATCATTGCAATCAATTAAAGATTTCAGCATACAGTCATGGATTAAAAGATTTCCAGCTTCCATGTTACTGGCAAGTTTCACTCCTACATTTTTTTACAAGACTCCGAAGGAAAGCCTTGCCTAACTAGTAAAGTTGTTGTCATGTTACCAGGAGGTCAAGGGTTCAAGTTAATGCATGGTAATGTTACGTACAATAGACCCTAGTAGTTCGGTCTTTCCCCGTACCCCACACATAGCGGAAACTTAGTGCACCGAACTGCCTAATGTTTTACAGGATTCTCGTAGGATTATGTGGGAAAGAAAACCTAGAGGACTATATTTGGATGGGAAGAGTAAGAAATAAAAATAAAGAATCAAATGAGATTCTATACCAAAAGTAAAAAAATTCAAGAACTTAGAAAATCAGAAGGAATCAATACAATGAAATTCTATACCAAAAGGAAACACAAAACTTCGAATTTTTGAGACATTTAAGTTGAATAGAACTATTTGAATTTATTTATTTTTACCAAATAACAGAAAAGGTAAGAATTATGAAATGATTTCCTTTTTCTATTTTCTCTCAAGTTTTTGAACTTTAATTCCTAGAGGGAAAAAAAGACAAAATCAACCAAAGAACAACACCAAACACAAGATGATGAAGAAACCAGTAAAATGGGTAGCTAAAAAGACACAAAAATTGATCCATATTTTCATAAAATTAACAGAAAAAAAAAGGTCCATTTACATATCAACACCAAATATAAATAAAAAAAAAACAGAGCAATAATTAGAGAAAGAAAAAAAAAACAGACGAACCAGCAAGATCGTGTTGTGAAGCCATGGATTTATGCAAATCAACAAGTTGTTCACAAATAGTAGCATAAACAGCGATTTGCTTCCTTAAAACTTCCATTTGCTCATCCGTCATCACTTTCACAAACATCCCACCACTAACTGTTCCGTTCAATTCCTCCGCCGTCTGCTGCGGCGCCGACACCGGTGGCTGCTGCTGCTGCTGTTTTTCCCAATCCATAATTTCCTCTTGTTTTAGTCAATTCCTTAAAAGGGTCATCACAAAATTGTATCTGTTTCTGAGAGTTGAAGTAAACAGAGAGAGTGAGTAAAAAAAGGGTAACCAGAAAGTAAAGCAAAAGCGGGAGAGGAGAAGACTACTACTTACTACTCAACAGTAAAAGACAAGATTTGGACGTATATATAGTGTATATTCTCTAATATACACTCAAGTAGGTCCCATACTTTTATTTCTTTTTAATTAAATTTATAATATTACTAAATTGAAAATTGAATGACTTTTTTGGGGTCTATTATTAGAGTAGGAATTAAATAATTATTAGAGAAATGATTCTCTTGGGATTGAGGTACACCATAAAACAGATGGACTATGATTTTCTTTTAGGATTTTCTAATTTTCTTGGTTATGTACCATGCCAATTTTGGAAGTTAATGTTCATCCTAATTATGGGAATAAAGATTTATCTTTTCTATGAGTTTATGTAGTAGCACAACTCATCAAGAAATTCAATCTGACTTTCGTTTGCTATGGAGCTTCCAGTTTGTATATTTTTATATTTGTATATTTCGCTTGTGAATATATAAATATAGTAAGTATATATCAATTATGTATTTATACATTTGAGAATTTTTCAGAATTCCATTTGTATATTTCGCTTGACAATATACAAACATGTAATTTATTACTTTCTCCGTCCCATTTTATGTGAGGTAGTTTGATTCGGCACGAAGTTTAAGAAAGAAATAAAGACTTTTAAAATTTGTGGTCGAAAATGAATGATAGAAATTTGTGTGGCTGTAAATCATTTCATTAAGGGTAAAATAAATATTTTATAGTAAAATTGTTACTTAATATATAAATGTGTCATTTTTTTTGGAACTGACTAAAAAGGAAAGTAAGTCACATAAACTGAGATAGATGGAGTATGAATTTTTCATAAATCGTATACAAATAGTTAGGGTAAGCATATACAAGATTCTGAATTTATATAAATCAGGCGAATAGCAAAAATTGGGAATCTGCTTTTATATTTTTTTTCTTCTGTCGAGAGTTTATTCAAAACTTCTTTATATTGGTAGATTTTTGTATATTCCACTCTAGGATACGTTGTTGATGCAGTACATTTAAAATATATATGTCAATAATAATATATTTAGTGTAAATTTACAAATGAATATAAAAAAAAAAAGATGTACACAAACTTCACCCTACCTTTTTTGTAAGGTAAGGAAAAATTATCGGCTCAAAAGAAAAGTTATTCAGTCTTAATATATACTTTATCTGATTATTTTATTAAAAAATAATAATATATTTTTTATATTTAAAATAATTAAATTTACTATTAATGAGAAGTTTTTATATTTATATAAATATTATGATATAATTAAAATTACAAATTTTAAACTATACTTAACTTTAATTTGCTGGCTCAAAAATTGACTGTCTCATCTAATTTTTACCTTTTCGTGATTTAGGTAATAGTATATCTAGAGTGTTTTCAGAATCAAAATGGGTGTAAATATATATACCAAAGAATAGAAAAATGAATATAATATTAATTTACTATGTTCATGACACACATATGTGTGTATTTTTTTCTTCATATAAATATGATTTATGATGATATATAGAATTTCTGAAAATGGAAAACATCAAAGCTCAGCTGGCTCAGAATTTTTCACCAACCCATGATATATTTTTATATGGAAAGGGGGGGGATTTTCATATATCTTGGTAGATACCAAGCCAAAGTTTGAAACTTTTTTATATAACTATTTTCCCACTCACTATTTATTTTACATTTATATTAGTGTTCGACTAAAATTTAAAATTTTACTTTAATATTAGTATTCGATTAAAAATTTAAAAGGTAATATTAAGCACAAATCTTTCTTTTACTTTTTTTTTTTCAATTTCAACATTTTCTTATGATTTTGAAAGAAACCACTATTAATTTAGAGCTGGGGGCATTTAAAGTGAAAACATTTATAGCATGGATGAATAAATTGACTATCACTTAAATTTAAGAGAGTTTCAATACACATGAATTATGATTTGTTTCTATTGACCACATAAATATATGATAAAATATTTTTGTTTAGATATTTTTGATGTGTATTCCTTACTTTCTTTTTTAGTCCGCTTTAAAAATGTCTATTTTTCTTTTTGACAATTTTTTAATTTCAATTTTTTGAAAGACGTATTTAAGACTATAAGATTAAAAGAAATTTTGGTACTTTCTACATATATTTAGTCTAATACCATAAAATTCAAAAAAAATGATTCTTAAATTTCGTATCAAATTAAAATTAGACAAACAAATTAAAACAGAACAATGGTTCAGTAGCCTCAATATATATAAGTTATAAAACCTAGTTTCCCCTATTGATATTGATATGCATAATTAAAGAAGTAGTAACATTTTATGTGGCTATATATATGTAATAGCTAGGCGCTTGAGAACGTAAATATTAAGGCAGATATGTTTAATATGAACATTAGATTATCCTCAAGTGTTCATTTGAAAAATGTTATAGTTTAAATGTCTAAACAAAATTTAGTGACAAATTCATAGGATTGTAAATGTAATCTTATTTCGTGTTTTTGGTACAAAAAGACCTATGTACATAACTTGTTCATGATTTTTAGTCTCTGTAGAGTGAAATAACAACACAATAACAATAATATATTCCGTGTAATTTCATATACCAATAATAATAAAAACATGAAATTTGAGACATTCAGTCATATCCGTACTGCAAATAATGGTTTTATTTTTAGAATTTGCTTGTGAATTAGGGTAAGACTTATAATTGTCAGAGTGAATGTTTGAACATTAGCGCACGCCAAAGGCGGACGGTCGGTTCTGAGTTCTGACACTACTGATAACTATTTACTCATTAATGTTCATGGAGATTGATCAATCATGACTCACTACCTTAAATTAATATACTCCCCTGTTTAAAAAAAGATGATCTAGTTTGACTTAAAACATAATTTAAGAAAAGAAAGAAGATTTTTTAATCTTGTAGTTCTAAATTAAAGTTATGTTAAATGTACCAAAATGTTTTTTAATCTGGCTTTAATCATGTCACATGAAAAGTTGAAGTTAAAGTGTTGCTATAAAGGGTAAGGAATCATTATTTTTAAACAGACTAAAAAGGACACTAGACCATTTTTTTTAAACGGAGGAAGTATATGCTTTCTTGTTTGTTAATCTGATTAACTTTTTAAAAAAAAATAGTTTAGAGATCAGTAGAAGACTGAATATTTCAGGTTATCGAAGCCATAACTCTAAATAGAAGAGTGTAGATGATATATATATATATTAGGGTAGAAGGGTAGTATGTAGTGTAGTGTTGTGTTGTCTTGGTGTAGTTCTTTTCTTCTTTTTTTAAATTATTATTTCTATCATTTATAGTTATATTATCATAGTATAGTATGTTGTTTATGGTATTTCGATCATCACACGATTTTAGTACTGTTTTGGCTACTTTTGCATTGTTTTTTATTTCGATTATTTGTATTGACTTCTTCTTTATATTGAAATTTATTGCACTTGATTCGATGATCTTTTGGAAACAGTCTTTCTTCCTCAATGAAGTTGTGGTACGATCTGCGTACGTTCTATCATTTTCAAACTTTATTTATGGAATTTCACTAGGTAAGTTGTTGTTTTTGTTGTCATTATTTAGATGATCCTATATCTAGTAATGTTTAGTATAGTATTTGATTAAATTAATTAATAATGTAATTATTTTACATAATTAGTGAATACCACTAGTTTATTAAATACTTGTAGGTCGTAGGTAGTAGTTTGTTTTTGTCTTTTGTGTTGTCCAAAAGGGTGAAAAATGAAAAAAAGGTCTATCAACTACCCGGAAGACGCGGCCAATTTGCCGCCAATTTATGAGGCACGTTTTCTTCTTTTTGTTTTATATACCCCACCCCTTGTGACATGGACCTTTTATTCTCTCATTTTCTTCTTTATAGATCGATTACCTTCAAAAATATATGGGAAAATACATAAAAATACCCCTGAATTTGGCAGCAAAATTCACTTTAGCATCTTAACTTTATGGGTAATTATTTACCCCCTAAACTTATTTCAAGTGAATTTAATAGTACCTTATACATACAATATCAGTTTCATACTTATGGGTGAAATGCACGCGCGCCACTTAAGCGCCACCTCTATGCCACATCGATGAATCGTCGGATAATTGAAAAAAAAATACTTTTTCTTTATTTTTATTTCCCTACATTTTTAAAAATATATTATTTTCACTATTCACCCATCATCTTCATTATTTCATTTGGGTCAATTTCTTAACTTCTAAAATTCTGACCGATTCATTCTATTTTCATTACTTTGTAATGATTTATTATTACTTCCATTAATCTCTTTTTTCAGCTAAGTGAAGCTTCAACTTACGTCAACAATGGCGCTTTCAGATTTGTGCAAAATCAGTGTGCTTAACTTTTTAGATTTATTGTTAATTTTCTTGTTTAACTTCCTAATACATATCCAGGTATAGAATAAGTAATGTTTAAAGTTAGATGATTAATTATTTTTTAAGGTTCTGACACTTTGTTAATTCTTTAATAATCAAATCATAGTTGAATTTTTTTAAAGATTTGCTATTTTGATTTGAAATTTTCTCTTTTATTATAAATATAAACTACTTAGAAGAAGGAGAAAATCGGAGATAAAGGATGCATAGAGGAACGAGAGGAGAGGGTGTGCAGGTTGTGAGGAAGAAGAAATAATTAAAAAGAAAAGAAGTGAGTTGGGTTTGGGGTGATGGGTGCAAGGAAGAAGAAGAAATGGGAAAAAATTGTATTGGCTGGAAAGGGAAAAAAAGGGCCCCATTTTTTTTTCTTTATTTACGTGCTGATGTTTTTGAAATTTGTCACGTCAGCCATTAAGGTGCTATTAAATTCATTTGAAATAAGTTTAGAGGGTAAATAATTACCCGTAAAGTTAAGGTGCTAAAGTGAGTTTTGCTGTCAAGTTCATGGGTGTTTTTATGTATTTTCCCAAAATATATTAATGCATGCTAAAAATAAAATAGAATAGAATAGTAGCATTAATAAATATTTCATTCGTCCTATTTTATATGAATTAGTTTGACTTGAAATAAAATTTAAAAAATAAAAAATGATTTTTAAAATTTGTGGTCTAAAATAAATGATAGATATTTGTGCGACTATAAATCATTTCATTGACGGTAGAATGAATATTTTAAAATTAAATTGTTACTTAATAATTAATATACAAATGTGTCATTTATTTTGGGACCGACTAAAATGGAAAGTAAGTCATATAAAATGTGACAGAGGGAGTAATACTTATCAAATTGATACGGAAATTAGACAATGATCGACTACTTATTAACATTCTATCATAATATTATACCTTCATACCCTCCTATCTAATAAGGTTATGTCTTCGTAAATCCAGGTGTGCCCTGTCTTATCTAATCACGTCTCTTAGCTTCAATACTTCTTTTAACTATTTCTATCCTTTTTTGTACCCGTCATAGTCAATCTCTCACATCTCCTTACAATGAGACATTTATGCATCTTGACCTTCACATGTCCTAACTCCTAACTATCTCAGTCTCGACTCTCTTATCTTGTCCACCACAAAAATGAAAATAAAAAAAGTTTTATTATATCAAAACAAATTTAAAGTATCCATTTTAGGACCATGATTAATTTGGATTGGCGCCACATAAAATTCAATAAAGAAAAAAAATACTCTTTGCTAAGAATATTTCCTTTCTCAATTTTACTCAAACTCAAGACTTTTAATCAAAGGTGAACAAATCGTATTCATCCCGCACCAAGAGTGATTTGAAAAGTCTAAGTAACTCAAATACGCTCAAGCTTACACATCACAAACTCAAAAGTTGATGGTACCACATGTAAGCGCACATGCACAACCTTCTCTTCGTTTATGTTTTCATTTTTAATTTGTTCATTAATCATTAATTAATATTGAATTTTTGTTAATTGTATTTAGAAACTAATGACAAATCCGTCAAGCAAATTAAACAAGAGTTAATCAAGTCAATAAATCTAATCTAACATGTGAACTTCTGTTGATACTATTTTGTCAAATTCCCTCCTCTTTTGAAATTTAATAAAGGAAATATCAACAATCTAATAGAATATTTCATTAATCATGTTATCCTTCTTTTTAATTAAAAAAAAAAGTAAATCTACTCGATGCAAATTTAAATGATAAAAAGGATTGCTCATCTGATAAACATATTTCACCTTCAAATTTTAAAATTTTGGATTCAATTCACTAAAAGAGCAAAAAATAGAAGTTTCCATGGAGGGGTAGAAAAATGAAAAGAAATAAAAAAAATGCAATTTTTTATTAAGTAGATCATTAGCATAAAAAACCATTAGTTTTATTTCTTAGTAGTGAATTGAGGCTTCACTTAGAAGCGATCTAGAGTACAATATATGAATTTATGTAAGTGTATTTGGCTCAAATCATAATGTAAATTCATTAAATAACTCTATAAAATATAAAAATTAACTACAAAATTTGTCATCTAATTAATGTGTCCGGGACGAGCGGAGTACAGTTCAAATGATATATTTAGTATTTTAATTACCCTTAAAACTAGTGAAGACCTATAACACAGTAAGAAGGGTGTGTTCAAAACTTATATAGTGCCTGAATTTGAATATTTTATGAAATTTCTAACTTATATAGTGCCTGAATTTGAATATTTCATGAAATTTCTAGCTACGTCATTACACCTCCACGGTGATGGTGCATCACATGGCTAAAACGTCGGTCACCCCTTAATTAATTGATTGAAAAAAGAGTGTAGAAATTGTCAAGTGTGCTTGGAAAATGACTAGCTACCACACAAACAAACACTGTTTCAACTTTCCACGACTAACACGAAATTCAAAGTTTCCCAATTTGGACCGCATCTTTTTGACAACCAAGTCCATCAAACAAAAAGCTGTTTACTTCCTCTGAAAAACTAGTCCTCTTTTTTTCAAAATATATTGGTATTGTTGAAAATACAAAGAGGAATAATTTTCTTAAACTAACAACTTAAATATAAATAGACGAAAGTATTTGTCCGGTAATTTATACTTTCTCTGTTCAACAATAGTTGTCTGCTAACGACTTTGCACACTTTTCAAGAAACTATCACCCTTTGAAATATAATCAATACAATGTCTGAAATATGTAATAGAGAAATGACTATAATTAATAATAAGAATAAATTAGGAACTAAGTGCAAAATTATCCATTAGTTTCATAAAATGGACAAATATTGTTGGGCATCTCAAAATAATATAGTGGATACGGAGGGAGTAAGAATGACTTTGACCTCATTTGCCTCGTAACCAAAAATTTATATTTAATAAATTTTGATTTTTGATCTTGAAGTTGTCGATGGAGCAAACAGAGGTTAAAAGTTTAAGATCACCCATTTCCTGCAGTTGATTTCTTGTGTGACCTAACATGTATCACAAACTTGAGTCCATTATATTTTTAATTTGCTAAGTAATGTTAAAAGGCTTTTGATTGGACCTGTTGGCTTAGAATGGAATGACACCTTATGATTTGCAACTCTCCTAAGATACCTAAGATTGTGAACCATTACCTAACATTTGATCTTTTGTATTGTTTTTGGACTGGCCCAATGGTCTTAATCTTAAACTTCTTGTAAAAGAAGAGACAAATTAGGGCCTTCCCTTTTCACGCAGCTTCATGAATGTTGTCTCGTTTGCTAATCAAATATTTGGATGTGAGCTATAATAAAGCGTATGGTCTTTCCATGCCATTATGTTTGACCTCTTTTTCCATGTGACTGGGAAAACCTACACACATTACCTATTCAGTCAACTCATTCACATGAAAACTAGAAGGGTGACTTAAATATTCCAGAGCATGTTGTGGAATGCTTAACTGCAGGCTGCAGCATACAAAGGGAATTTTTACATTTCCAGAAGGCTGTTTAATTTGACATTACAAACAAAACTGATTTATCGAATCAATAAATTAATACTCCCTCTGTTCAATAATATTTAACCACTATTAACTTGATCCGGAGAATAAGAAGCAGTAAATAATAAGAGTAACTTTACCTAATCACCCTTATTAAATATAAGTCATCTAAATATTGAAAAATGAACTCCCTCCACTTCATATTAATTAAATTGTTGAGACATTTTTCATTTTTCAAATTAACTTAATTGTTCAATTTTCAAGACTACTTTTAGAATGTTTTTCCAATTTTACCCTTCATTAGTTAGTGTTGGAATTAGTTATTAATGTTTAGTTATTTTAATCATAATTTTGATAATAATTATTAAGGGTAAAAATGGAAAGTTAAGCCTAATTTATGTCTTAATATTCTTTTCTTAAAGGGTGTGAAACACCTCAACAATTTAATTAATATGAAATGGAGGGAGTAGTATTTAATAAAAAGGGTAAAATAGATACAACATGGTAAATTATTCATTGATTTTATAAATTGGACAAAATATTGTTGGATATCCCAAAATAGTATAGTGGATAAGTAAAGATGGACGGAGGGTGTATATATGAACTAATAATGTATATGTACAATAAATATCACCAGATCAAGCCACACATTATGAACAAATGCATCCAACACTAGAAAGACTGCATATTACAGTTTCTGTAAATCAAACACACTCTAATTTGGGCAGATAAACATTTTGCATGTTTTATGCCCTGGCCACTCAGAAGTTCCAAAACTTCTTCATATCAGTGACCAAAATAAAGAGTTAAAAAGAAAAAAGAGAAACAGAAAAAGAAAGGTTATGACAATATATCCTTGATCATTTCTTGAATAAGATCACCAATAATCTGGCATTCCATGTCTTTACCTAGAGCATTAACATCTTCATCGATCAATTCAGACCAAGGGGTGGAACTCAAGTCCCTGGCTACTATATTATCAAGGGATTGAAATGCTCTATCCCATGGAGGGTGAACATAAACACCAACAATTTCCCATGCACGTTCCAATAACTTCTTTCCCTGAGGAGGTCGTGGCATAGGACCGACAGCATGTTTCATGAACCTAGACATTGTGGAAGGTACTCCAAGTACACTTGGAAGTGCTTCATTCAGCATGTCACACAGTAACTTGTGATTTATTTTCTGTAGTTGATCCTTCGTATACCCTTCTTCATCCTTTGTCAGTTGTTTGTAAGACTCTTCTACTTCTTCAAAAACTTGGTTGCTGATAGGCTTTCCAAGTGGATCCCATCTTGATATATATTTATCACGCGAACCATCATATAGACCAGAAGCAATGAGCAGCTCTCTAATGTATGCCTCGGCTTGGTCTTCAATCTCCAACATTTCCTCTTCAACTGGCTGCTCATCGAACATGGTTTCCTCAGAGTCGTAAGTATCTAGTTGATTCAGTTGCCTCCTTAACTCTGATATGCAAAAAGAAAATAGCAACTTCTTTTAGAGTTCCATGTGGTTCCACATTTTCAAGATACAGTAATTAAAACCAATTATATTGCAATTAAGGAAAGTGCTAAATTAGAGAGAGGGGGATGAGATACAGGTCCATGAATATAATCTATGTGGTTATTTATTGCAAGCACATGATGTGAGACAAAAGTCCTGTCAGAAGAATGTTATGTGATCACAGCTAAAGTTTCTCAGTTTGAACAATACTTTAACAGTGAAATGATATGAGCCAAAGCAACATGGTGACAATTCCTTAAGTCTGTTTCACAGGAAATATGATCTTGCCTACAATGAATTCCAAAAAACAGAACAACTCATGCTTGCGGACACTTATAGAAGCTTTTACTTATACCGTTCAGATTAGAGCTGATATCTCTGAAAACACGGGGCATCTCACTATCATCCAGTGCAGGTACATCAGAAGTTGTTGATGGGGTGAGGTAGTCTGTTTGTCTCCAATATTCTTCATTGATGCTGCTGCATACAGATGCAGGACTTGGTGGAACTTCAGTAGGATTTTCCTAGAACCAAATAATATCCATAGTTAATGTAATGACAAATCAGCATCATGCAGATATTTAGTAATGCAAAGGACTATTTAGACTCCTTACATGTCTTTCATTAAAATCCGGTGTTCCAGTTGGTGGGCTAGGAAAATCTTTCATGAGATTGTATGTTTGTCCATGTGGTTCTTCCCAAGAATGAACTTTCCTACCAAAGAGCCTGCCCTTAAGTATGAAACTATAACTAAAGCTGGAAACCTTTCGCCTAAGGTTGAATTTCTCTTTTTGCCGTTTCTTGACATTCATTGTGGCCTTCTCAATAGCTTCATGCTGTCTTCTAATTTGGGCCCCTGTCAGCATATGTCGGTCCTCTAGGAGAAGCTTTCCAAATGATGTTGCGGACACAGGAGCGGACAAAGATCTAATTAGGCTCCTAGGAGATAGTTCCTGCTCAAGCATGTCATTGCCATGATCCCGTCTGAAAGATCTGTTGTGCATGTTTAATTCACCTTTCATATTGTCCAGATTGGTTGCTTTATCTCCCGTATTAGAAGTATGCCTCATATCTTCATAGCTGCACGTTTCTTTATTCAGTTCCATCGATCTAGAGCTTCCACGAGCAAGCCTGTGTACACCATGAGATGTTTCTTGCTTGAGGACATTCCTGAACCTTTCTGTCAAAAACTTCCTTGTATCTCTATTGACAAACTCAGGAGAACTCGCCCCATCGGATTGAATATCACTTCTATAAGACCTGGTGGATTCTGATCGAGGTAACTTTGTTCCAAAGTCCCTAGTAACACTCTCCCTAGCATGTTTTGCAATAGATTGAGCTATTTGCTTCGCATCTGGTGACCTTTCACTATAAGGGGTCTCAATTCCTCCTCCTCTGACAGTAGTGCTCCTCTTGGAACTCGTTCCTTGCAATTCACAGTTCAGTCTTTCCTTGACCTCCTCAAGAAATTCTTCTATGCTACCCCTGTCTTCAGAAATGCCCGGAGAACTGGCCCACGAATTTTCGTTAGTCACCATCCTTTCAGGACCAGGCCTCAGAATTACTATCTTTGTAGGAGTTGGAGCAACATCAGGTCCGCGAGAAGAATTTGTCAGAGGATGATTCTGAAAATCGGGGTTCGAAATAACTTCCTTAACACAGTAGGTCTTATTTTGAGCAGGTGCAGGAAATTCATTTATATTTTTCTGATGCTCCAAAAGGCCTCTTTCCCGGGGATTCACTGCTATTGTATGCCCTCTAAGCTCTGTAGGTTTCTCAGTAGCTGCGGTTCTCATTGAATTTGCATAAAGAGTCAACTTTTCCTTGTTCAGGCTTTGTTGTGCTAGCCATTGACTTGGACTGGTGCCGTGTTCAACAAACTTCGAACATTCTTTGAACCTTGCTGCTTGCCATGCTTCAAAATCTTTTTTGAACTTTTGTAGTTCCTCCTCCTGAGGATGTTCTCGAGGTTTATATTTGTTTGGTTTTTGGCTATCAATCTGTCGGTCAGAGTCACATGATTCATCATGGTTAAAGGGAATTGAGATCTTCTGTCTGGAGGACTGAGTTGCATGATCAATGGAAACCTTTCTCAACCATTCCTCTTTAGAAGGGTTCCCATCCTTCATTTCATTCTTTTTCTCTACATGCTTTGGTAATGGTCTTCTTGTATCTAACGGTAACGTATCCACTCCCATTAGACGTGCCACCACACTAGGTGCATTATGTCCTGTGTTTGGTCTTCTAGCTATTTCTTCACTGATCAGTTTCTTCATTGGAGCCTCGTAACCATAACAGTTCTTCTCTTGCCAATCAATCATCTGATAAGTGCACTGCATTCAAATGTGGGATGAGTTTGCATAGGATCAAACAAGTAAGAAGGAATCATCTCAACTCTCAGGACAATTCAGAAGCCTGATTTAATTCTTGCAGTGTACCAAATAATACATGAAGATTTTGAGATGCCAGAAGTTGGAAAATCAATTATATAGATTACAAGAAAATAGTCAAAATACATAATGCACGATATTATTTAAGTTAAGAAATGGCTGTGTTTTCTAAGTCTAGACAGGCATAGATAGTGGTACAACTGCTGCACGTCGAAGCAAATTTCGAGTAGAAGTTGTGGAGTTCTTTGTCAACCTGAACTTGTAAAATTTGCCACACTCTATAAGACCATAGTGGAGTTCTTTGTCAACCTGAACTTGTAAAATTTGCCACACTCTATAAGACCATAGTTACAAGGATTACATGAGGCAAGAGAAATCCTACACTCCAGTTCAGGTTATAGCATTTTATCAAATGTAAATATGTCCTAATCCTTTCTTTCCGTGCTCGATGTGCTAAGAGTATTCCAACATCAGATAAAAGAATTTGAACATGACATAATAAAACTTTTACCTGTGCTTTGTCCCCTCCAGCATAGAACCATTGAGACGCTTCAACAGGAAGCTCCAAGCTATTTCTAGGAGTATCGACGCCTGCACAATAGATGAATGAATCATCATATTTTCTGTTGGTTTTGGCGAAAAAATAAGATATATCCCCTCTGTCCCAATTAAATGGTGATGTTGTTCTTATATATAACAGGTAATTTAACAAATTCTTCGTACTGTCATAGTTTGCTAGAGTAGAAGCAGAAACCATTGCGTAACAGGACTTGAATGATAATTCTGTTGACTAACCTAAGAATGATTTTGAGCTAAATGAACTAAACTAATTCAGGATTCTCCCTGACCCTTCAAAGGGTACATTCCTCATGACAAATCATAGGCAATTCATCAAACATTTATTAAAAGGCTGTTAATTTGAGCAACTAACATCTTGCAAACATCACTAGCTTCGACAATATCATGCTCGTGATGCAACTAGAGAACGAAAGCTCTTACCACCATGTCTCTTTTGTGAAAGAAACTTCCTTGCCATCCCTCCTTGATCAAAATCAATGAGATCCAACAAGCTTCCCATGCAGCACAAAATCCCAACTGGTACAATAATCCTTAAGAGCTAGTAACTCCATGTCTAGTCCACACCCTGCAGACACAATAATATCAATTGACGATTTTCCCCAGCAGACAACCTTGTCTAAACAAAAAAGGGCTTATATAAAAAAAGAAGATTTCACATAGCATTCTTGCTGAGGTATAACCAACAGATATCATATTCATAAAACTGAACCTTTCTTGTCATAGTCTAATAACATTTAAAGACAGAAAACAAATTCAATTCATATAAATCATAGGTACTAATATTCTTGAGAGCCCAAATCAGATTTCCACAAAGTCATTAAAAAAACAGAGAAAATTCTATGTGATGACAGATGACCTCAAAATCTATATGTAAATTTAGCCAAAAAAATCAACAAATTGTAGTACTAATAAAATGGTTTTGCTTGAAAGTGGAATTTATAATTTTACATATGGGGAATTTATTACTCCTGATCTAGTCTAGCAAAGAGTAATTATTTTGTTGATTGCTCGAGTGATCTAGTAAACATTAGGCACTAACTTTAGCAGATAGAAAGAACAAAAAAAAGGATTATGAGATAACACAAAGTGACAGCCATAGAACAAACTTATAAACCATTCAAGATTCAACCCACAGCAAAATTTGACATTGTTAAACAAATTTCAACATAAAATCAGCCATTCCTTGTTATAAAAATCCCAACTTTGCAAATTTTTTTCAAGAAAAGGACCAGAGGAGAGAAGGGTGCAAGTCAAAATCAAGTTTTTATCTTTCCTCGTGATCAACGATCCAAGAAACATGAAAACAATGAGAGAGAGAAAAAGAACAAACCATCATGTCAACTTTCAATAACCATAAAAAAAGTTTCATCAAACAACTCAAGATTGTTTGAAGAAACAGAGGAAATTATTAAAAAAAAAAAATGGTTAAAAATGGAATGTGTATTGACAGAGAGAAAGAGCTGGAGTTGATGTTTGGTGTTCAAGAAGAAGAAGAAAGTGGAGAGTAACGAAAGGGATAAAAATAATACAAGGACAATAATTAATGAATGAATTGAAAAGGAGGAGCAGAAAAAGTAGTACAGTTGCTACTTTTTAGCATGAGACTCCATCTCTGGAAATAAAAACACTCTCCAAAAAGCTAACTCCCCTTCTTGTCTCTCTACTCTCATTATTTCTCACTATTACTCGTTTCAATTTATATGATGTACTTAAAGTTCAAGAGTCAAATATTTTCTAAAATAATTTAAGTATATGAATAAATTTTAGTCAAAGATATTTTTATTTGACTCTACAAATATAAAATATGTTATATACTATTTTTGTTTTTGAAATTTCGGAGTCAATTTTTTTAATTCAGACATATAAGTTTTATTTTTAAAAAATAATTTAAGTATGTAAAAGGTATATGAATAATTGTAGTAAAAAAAAATTTCTTATTTGACTATGTGAATATAAACTATGTCACGCAAATTGAGATTAAGGATATATTATTATTGTCATTCCAAATTCCACAATTATATGATAAATCTTTTCTTTTTTAGATATTTCAAGATGTACTATACCAATTTGTCAAATATCATTTTATATAATCTACCACAATTTATTTTTTTTAAAAAAGTATTTATTTTATTCTTTAATTTTATTTTATTTTTGTTATTTCTTTTGCTTGGATTTTTCTACTGTTTGTTATTTTTAGTGTTTTCTTTTAATTTATTGTACTATATTTCTTTTTCGTGCTTGATTTTGATATACCTAATTGAATCGAGTAAGAATAAGAATGTATATACACTGTCCTCTCCAAACCCATATAGATTACTTTGGATATATAATATTTTTAGTTAAGTATCCAATACTGTTCGTAAAATATAAAAGTGAAATTAGTACTATAATTGGGGGTGTTAATAATCAGTTTTTCCTTGGTAATGGAGCTGTATCATGTATATATGGTTTTGGAATCAAGTAGCACGTACTCAAAAGATTTTACCAACCAACCAAATTAAAAAAAATAATACAAATAACACCTAAATTAAGTTATCTGAACTTTACAAACCACGATAATGATATTTTCAAAAAACAAAATATGAGAAAATTGTGAATTTTCTTTATTATTTACGTGATTTAAGAAAACAATTCTTTCACTACAATTTTTCTCTTAATTATATGATGAAATATTAGCTAACTAAAAACTCATGAAGATGTGTATTTTAATTATGTTTCTTTTTTAGTTTGACCACGAGACATGTATTCATAAAATAAAATCATATATTATATTCATATTTATGATGCGGTTAGGTGTAGTTAATGGATCCATCCTTGCCCAATAATAAATTAATTAAATTTGCCTTGACAGAATGATTCTGATAGACATTAAATTATATAATATTTGATGCTTAAGACGGCAACCTATTTTTATAAGAAATACATGATTTAGTGGCCATGTGAGATTTAATTATTTAATTTCATCATAGTTTGTTGAGTACCAATACAAGAGAACTATCAATTTCTTAGTATAAAAAATTCCAACCATAAAAAAAAATAAAAAATTTAAACATAAAACATATTAAAGTGATAATTAATATCTAGATATATCAACTACTAATTTATTTATGGAAAAATTCTTTTGGCCAGAGTTTGGCCAGAATGATAAAATAACATATTTCACATTCTGTTATTTTGTCTTTTTGAACATTTTTACTCTTTTAACTTTAATACCTTTTAATTAAAAAATGGAAAAAAGATCAGTTTATTTTAAAATAAAAAGGATATTATAGACTTTTAAAATTTCTGACCAAATTTTCTGGCCATTTAGCATTACTCTTTATTTATTTTTACCAACTAGTAAGTAGTAATTTTTTAAAAATATTTTCATAAAATAATTTTGATTACTTTAATTCTATTATGAGTGTAAACTTATAAATGCAACAACAATGTAATTGTGTTTATAATAACTCAAGTTGTTCTTCTCTCTTTTTCTTGTTTGGTTGGACGAATCTTCCAACAAATAAGAAAAGGGGGAATTGATTTAAATAGACATTAATTAGGACACTAATTAAATTGCGTATTTTGCAATTCAGTGTTTTAAAAGTCCATCCATTTAATCACATCAACCTAAACTCTTCGTTTTATTAGGAAAAAATAAAAAATATTTAGATGAAATAAAAATTATTATTATAACGAGATTTAACTATACTTAACTGTATAAGTATAGTTAGGAGAGACGACGTTAGCTTGGTTGTCTGTGTCTGCACATTACATAAATACTAGTCTTAAATGCTATCCAAAAACTGTCATTATAACGGAATTTCTTCTTTTCTTGTAAGTTGTAAAAAAAACATTTTAGTATTCTTTCATATGATACTTTAATGCCTCTTAATTTCCCAAACAAACATAAACAGGCACACACCTCGTAATTCCCACATACTTTTGCCCCTCCATTTGGCGCCTTAACACTGCCCTATTTCTCTTGACTCTACTGTCTTCGTTCATATTTATATATCGTCCTTAAAATAGATGTATTTATTATTATATCATAAAATCAATATATTATTCTTTTTATTTTATCCATACGAGTTATTAGTTTTAAAAGTATAAATTTGACCAATATAAAAAAATTAAGTAATTTATTTATGTTCATTGATTAAATTAATTAATCAAAATACTCTCTTTGTTCACTTTTACTTATCACTTATTCATAAAGTAGATTTTATTTTTACTTGTCACTTTTGACATATCAAGAAAAAGTAACTATTGTTTTCCATATTTTACCCTCAGCATTAAATACTTATCTCCAAATCATTTTCCAAGACCTAAAGCTAAGTAAACATTGTCAATAATTGTTTTCTAATGTGTGCCAAGTCAAATAAAAAGAGAGAGTAAATTAATTCATGTTCATTTATTGAAAACTCAACTTCAAGAGAACACTAAATAAGGGGAAAATGATAAACTGATCTAATTTTTTAAGGATGTGAAATCTAAAAATGGTGACAAGTAAATAGAAAGTACTAGAGTATCTCCTTCGATCTATTTTATTTGTTATGTTTATCTTCTTTTTTTTATCGCTTTAAAAAAATCTTCATTTTAAAATAAATATAATACAATTCTTAATAAATTTAATTTTTTAAAAAATTGTCAATTAATTATCAGCCTTTTACTTCTTTTTAAAAAAAATTCTTAAAACTAGAAACAATCGATGAAAAATTCACAAAAGAGTAATTTTAGAAGAAATAATTTATACATTTTGGATTTTAAAAATTCATATATGGTAATTTGGGCCATAGTTTTTTTTTTTGCTAGAAATTCATTTATATGGTAATGGAGGGAATATTAAAGTCAAACTATCCTTACTATTATTATTTGATCTCAATCTATGATATTTTAAAATGACAAATTTTTTAGATCATAAATTTATAGTAAAAACGACAAATAAAAATAAACCAAAGTATGTTACATTTCTTATCTTTAGTAAAGAAATGATTCAACCTCACCCTCATTTTGTTCAAACTACCAACTTTATGGTAGTTCTAAAAAATAACAGGATATGAAGGATTTTCTCAAACTTTTTAATGTAAATCTATAAAGTTAGACCTTAAAATAGATCATAACATATTCTTTTTACTTCTTGGTGATTCAAATTTATAGCGTTAGAGCAGCAACAGAGCTAGAATTTTTAATAAGGGGTTCAAAATTTGAAGAACTAAACACACAAACTAAGAAGAAGGTTTGACATCTATTATATATACATAAAAAATAATTTAAATATATATAAATAATAATATTTTCCGCCGAAAGGGATTCAGATGAACTCCTAAGAAGGCTGGCTCCGCCCCTACGTTAGAGTTTGATATAAAAAGTGTTTACTTATCAGAGCAAAATCATAGAATTGAATACCGAGCGAAATAAAAATAATCAATTGTGAAATAATAATGCACAAAGGGCCGTAGAAATAAACAAAATGTAACTGAATTAGTTGGGCCCTTTAGGCACGTAGTTTGACTAATTAAATTCCCCTCACCATAGTCAAATTAGCCGAACGTGGATTCATCATGACAAACATATCATTATTAATTAATTAATACTTACAAAAGTATATAATTACATAAATTGATTTTAATAAAGTAATATGTACATGTATTTATATAAAAAAAATATCATCTTTACCTAACCTCATGCATCTCCCCAAATTCTATCCAATCCAAAAAAAAAAAAAAAACACAAGATGATTATTGTACTTGCAATTCCCCTTTCCCTACCACAAGATATTTTTCTCATTCACTATAAATATACCTGGTATGTATAGTCAGTATAAAAAATTGCACCATTTAAAGGTTTTAATTGTTTGTTTTAAAGAAATAACATCATTGATAACAATAGTTGCAAATGATGAAATATTATTCTTTCTATTTTTTCAACTATTAGGATAGATTGGTTGTTTTTTATTTCTCCGGTGTGCGATGTCTCCCGATTAATCTGAATCGCGCATCGTAGGAGTGACCCTCCTAACATGATTTTCTCTGTACACAAAATTTGAAGCTGAGACATTTGATTAAGGATGAAACAATCTCACTAATACATCACAGATTCATAAGTCACAACTCATATTAATATTAGGGTAGTTAATTGGTAGAAAACTTTTGATGGAAAGAATTTCACATGAATCCGAGTTTTTTAATCTTTGTTTGAGCGATTCTCCTTTGTTTGAGCTAATTTTTGAAATGCTAATTAATGTAGAAGACCTAATTTAACGACAACCAAGCTATATTATGATTGAAATGTGGGGAATACAATATGGAATTAAGACAATTAATGAAATTATTTAGTGGATATATATATATATATATATTTCAACATTGCCCTTCTTAAAAGACATTGGAAAAAGAGATATAGAGAAGGTCATCTTTTGTCACTCAATTATTTTATATCTCAAAAATAATAATTCCAAGATCAATATTCTTCATTCAATGAGATAAAATAATAATACTTAAATTATAAGTTAAATAGTTACTACAAAAAATAAACTAAATCACATAATTTCATCTATTTACTTTTTGACTTATAATAATTGCTACACATGTCAATGTAAGATCGTCCTCACCGTAGACTTGGCCACCTTCCTTCACGCAAGACATTTTAGTGTCTTTTTTGTCAAAAGATTTTAAAAAAAAAAAATCACGCAGAAAATTACGCAATACACGGGGAAGGAATTACTAAATTTTATTAGTATCAAATTAATAATTGCAAGACATCATTTAACTTATATAATTTAATATTAAATCATATTATGTTGTTTTTTTGGAACTTCAGGATAATTCGCAATCGCTATCACCTCTGCCCTTTAGGTGAGCACTGGGTAAACCCTCACTATTGTGTAATAGTCTGCAAACCACACTCAACTCAGAGGCATTGAGGGAGGATTGATCCTAGTGTGGATAAGCACCTTCCAAATCATGTTCTCAAAATGAAATTTTATTAATTTGGATATAAATAATATTGGGTGGAAGTAAATGTTTTTCACGTTTACCTTTATATAGCACAACTAGGCATGAGTTGGGTGAGGCATATTTTGGATGTTCGCGTTTACCTTTTGTCATAATTTCTTTTTAAATCATGTCAATAATGTTTGTGTTTTGGACACATTATTTATGACTAATATATACAAAATATTGAAAATTGAAAACTTATATATATGGAAATTATTGAACTAAACAGAAGTTCCCCATCATGTTTATAAACTTCGTAGTTTTGTCTGTTCATTTGTGTAACATCAAACCAATAAAGTTTGAAATGAAACCTAACAAAATTAATATTCAGAGAATAAGAATTAAATTAAATTGAACTAGAAATGCTATAACATGATAAGCTTTAAGAACTACAATGTTCAAAAGAACAACATGATGTACAAAAAAAAGAAGGTAAAAAGAGTAGTCAATCATGAGTATTGCGATGTAGCGATAAGTATTCCATTATTTTTAATCAAATATCTGGGTTCGAGCCCTTCTGGATATAGAGTTGTCTTTATTTTGTTAGGTAGCGACTTACCTTGGCCTTTGTCCCTCCCCTATTAATGTGTGGGACTTTCTGGCACAAATTCAAATTAAATAGAGACATGAAACACTTAATGTGGAAAGAGAAAAAAGGAATAGACAAGGTTGAATTAGGTCCCAATGAGTTTCAAAAGTTAGGGTTACATGATTGTAATATTAGATAAAAATATAAAAGTTAGGGGGCTATTGCTATATGATGACCCCCAAAAAAATGAAGTAGCTAGAGGGGGGATGTGGGGGAAGGGGGCAAACCCTATCACTTACAACTCATGAAGAAGAGGATGATAGCTTTATGTGGGGCTTAATTTTTTTCTTTCAACAAAAGTTAGAACAAAGGAATCCTTATCAAATAATGATGGTTCAAAGGCAAGTGTCATGTGCATGCAATGGACTTTAAAGCCATGAGATTCATTATGATAAAGCAATAAGAAAAGAAAAGAAAAACTCATTAACTTATTTAGTTAGATAATTTGGACCACTTACTCATTCATCTTATAGTTCTAGAGTTTCATATGGACCTTATCTTAACTAATAATTAGACTATTCTTCTTTCTTTTTTTTGTCTAAAAATAGTTTGCGAAAGTTTTGTTTTCAGAGTAGATGATGATATAAGTTGGGCTTTATCCAAATAGGCCCTATTTTTTTCTAGGGAAAATTGTACATAATGACAAACTATTAATTCAAATTAAATGGTATAACCACACTTTGATTTAATTGTGTCCTGTAGCAAACTGTTTGCCAGTCGCCTCTCTCCCTCAAACTCTCGCTCGCCACTCTCCCT